>JAIUZE010032429.1:4995-76348 GCA_022085475.1 Heliosperma pusillum | reverse complement strand
TTTTGTTGGTTATGTTGTCCTTCTTTGTGTTTTCTGCGCTTAACCCGTTTCGCACATTGAGGACAACGTGTTATTCTAGCTTGGGGGAGGGATTTAGTTTGTGTCGTTGTTTATTTAGTCTAGTTGTTTATTGAATTTGAAAAATTTGAAAAATCCAAAAAAATCAAAAAATTAAATTTTTTTTAATAAAAGTTGTGTGTTTTGTCCACCCAATTGTGTTGTGCATAATGTCATTCCTCAATGCATTTCCCTTATGGTAGCTTTTTAGCCAATGTTTCACGCTTTTGACGGGATTTTGCATACATGGGGATGTCTTGTACACAGTGGGTGAGGGATTGATTTTAGACTTATTAGGCTTGATCTTGACTTTGGCAAACTACATATACGGTAAGATAGAGCCTCCAGTGATCGGTACATCTATACCCGATCCCAATTAGGTGTGTGTAGTTTCTCCTTAGGATTTGCGTCACATCAAAAAACGCACAAGTATGGTTTTCATTCCATTTCTAGTGAGCATTACATTCATGATTTAAAAAGCATTTGAAGCCATTCACTTTGAATCCATTGCCTAAATTTAGCCCCTTTTCACATTGTTTCACATTTAATTAGCTACATGTAAAAATATTGCCTACCTTGTTAAGTTAGTAGCTATACCGTTTGTGTTTGGGTGCTCATTTGGGATATTGTTCAAGTTATGTCAAAGTGATCTTGATTGGACGGAATTACTGATTGCCGTGCCGAAGAAAAAGAAAAAGAAAAAAAGAATGAAAAAAAATGAAAAGAAAAAGAAATGAAAAGAAAAAGAAATGAAAAAAAAAATGATGTTGAATATGAAAGAATGAAAAGAAAGAAAGAAGCATGTATTGAAAAGAAAAAAAAAATGGTTTATGAAAAGAAGAAGTTGTGAGTGTTATTTCCATGATCCGAAATTCAAAAAGTTGGGAAATTCACTCTTGTGTTGCCATGAGTATAAGCCAATTTGCTATTTTTGGCTTAGTTTTATTTTCTTAGGAATGGTTCTGAGTTTTGATTGAGCATCCTTGCATAATTGGTATGTAGCTAGCTTGACCTTAGCTCCACATTACCATAATTCATTTGTCCACTTTGTTACCCATCTCCCATAGCCTTCTTCTTGCTTTTGGCTTCTTTCTATGCTTTTCATGATTGTTTTGACTTGTAGTTTTGGAATGTTTACCATATTAGATTGCGGGCGCATTCTCATGAGTCATAGATAGGAGAGTTCCACTCAAATATAAAATAATATTTCCTTGATTTATATAAAAATTTGAGTGTTGAGTGCACCGTGAGAGTCCATTGTCAAAAGATCATGCAAGAGCCGAAAAAGTCTATTTGATGTTCCTTATGCTGCGCCGTTATGTAAATCTCAACCATGTTTTACATTTTCCCTATGCCCACGTTGTTTCGGGATGTATTTCATTGTGCTCTATAAGCTACTTGATGGGATTTGCATTTGGTTGGATTGATTGTTGCTCGTCGCCCTTGTCCTTGTCATGTTTGTTATTGTATGCTTGCTTGAGGACAAGCAAGGGTTTAGCTTGGGGGAATTTGATAAGTGTTAATTTGTATGATTTTATCCCCTCATTTTAGCTCGATTTGATATGGTTTATTCCACTTTAAGAAGTGGTTTTATGAGCTAATCTCTCCTTTGCAGTATTTCTCGTGCTTTAATGTCATTTGTAGGAATTGAGTCGTTTCTACTTCAAATCCCGTCATTTGAAAGAAATATGAGCAAGGAGAAGCTAAGAAGGACGATTACGTGAGGTTAAGATGGCATGCTATAAAGATCTAGAGGTTCCGAGTCAAAGGGAACAAGTTTCAAGTCATTCCGAGCTCATATGCACAAGTTGCGACGGTTTTGCTATTCGTCGACGAAAGTCGTCTCAAACCTCATGCTCCGACCCTTAACCCTTGGGGACATGATCAAGCTCAATTAGGGGAGGAAATGAGGCCCAAGAGGTGTTAGTTACGTCCCCGTTCGAATCTAAAGTCAATGGGGTCAAGGTAGATCAAGTCACGTACCAAGGGAAGATCAAACGAAAGTCAAAGAGTGAAGAACACCACATACCCGATCGGGTAAGTAGTGTACCCGATCGGGTATGTTTGCTGATCCGAGCTTTTGCTTCGACTTCCTTTATTTTGTCCTATATGTTTAATGTATGACCCCTTCCCCACGAAACCTACTGCTATATAAGAGTGCCTCAGCCACCACATCTCAACACACTTCTCTACACAACCCTAGATTAGAATTAGAAAACCCTAGCCTCCATTTTACATTTTTAGCGTCTTTAGTTTAGTTTTTTCTTTCTTTCTCCATTTTGTAGTTTTAGTTTTAGATCTAGTTTTCTCTAGTCTAGTTTAGTTCTAAGTTTCCTTCAATTGTAATTGTTCTACTTGTAATTGGAATTCTAGTTTCCGGGTTTGCATTTTCCTATTCAAGTTCCTATTCCATTTCAATCTTTGCTCATCCTTTCCGGTAATCCTTATTCTTGTTTTTACATTATAGTTTCATTTTCTTTTAGTATTTCCTTTATCATGTTTACCATTCTTAGTTTTATAATCTTAGTTTCCCTTTCATTGTTAATCATGCATAAGTAATCTTTGTTCTAGGGGAAGGGTTAACATGTCTAATTAATTTATAAGTATAAATTGATTCCGGGTAGAATTGTTTTAGTTGTCTCTATTTCTTGTTTGATTCTCATGATAAACTTTGATTTAAGGCCTTAATCAATTGTTTATACTTGTCAATCTCCGTCTCAAGGGCGAGAGTTGAGATGAAAATTAAAGGACTGGCAAGAATAGTTTAATGACCTAGCAAGGCTGAAAAGACGTTAGGACCCGTTAAAAAGTCGGTATGAATCCGAAAAGAATATACCATTTAAAGACTTGGACAACTATGATTTTTCTAAACCCGTAATCAACTTTGCTTTTAATTCGATTAGCATGTGAACCCCGATCCCTAGATCCATTTCTTTATTGTATTGTTATCATTTTTATTATAGCATATATTAATTAGTGACAAACATTTGCCAATCGTACAAGATAGAGTTCTAACCATAACTGTTCACAAGTATCTCCCGTCTCCCTGAGATCGACCCCTTACTTCCCTAATTATATTAATTTGTTGTTAGCCTATTTTGGGTTATTTATCTTTGATTAGGGTATGCGACAACCCTGTCAATTAATAACAATCTATAACAACAGAGAATAATCATAAATGACATGTGAAGCAATCTATACAATATGATATACATTGGAACTTACCAAGACTGAACGAAACCTACATGAATGCAATCCTGAAAACCTACACCATATACAACCACTAGACCATGAATACATCCAAGACCGAAAATAGCACACGATCCATAGCAACATAAGGCACAATGCTAGCAACAAAGCATAGCGAATAGAGCGAACGCATGTTAGAGCGTATAACCACTGCCTCTAACTTGACAGAGCGTATAACCACTGCCTCTGTCGGTTGTGGAGCGTACATCACTGCCTCCACGGTACTATGTATAGCGGTATCACCACTGCCTATATGCCTAAGACCTGGCCAGATCTCTCGATGCATTAACTGTACATCGAACGACACTCGGGACCCAGAGCATTTAACTGATGTCTCTAGCCACCCCCGAACATAGATCAAATAAACCCCCGAAGGGCGGCTCTTGATTCATTCCGATAGTATTTAACTGATACTACCGTCATCTATTCGAACTAGCCAACAAACAAATGCACAGTTTAACTGACTGTACAAAACATGCGTGAACAACATCACGACTCAACTCAATAGAACAGTTTAACTGACTGTCCAACCTCAACTCATAGAACAGTTTAACTGACTGCTCACTCCTCAAAGAATGAGAGTAACCAAGATAATATGCAAACATAGCGTTATAGTTCAAGTAACCATAACATCACACATAAGCAAGCACATATGACTAAAGGTTATAGTATCTTGACCAATAACATTACACCTCAAAGGTCATGTTATAGTTCGAGCTACCATAACCCCAGACACAGAAGCATATAACATTCAATGTTATAGTACCTCCTACTATAACCTTCACTTAACCCTAGTGAAGTTATAGTAACTTCATCTATAACCTTCACTCAACTTTATTGAAGTTATAGTAACTATAACTATAACCTTGGTTAAGCTTGTTAGGTTATAGTATCATCAACAATAACCTTCGCTTAACTCTAGTCGAGTTATAGTACACCTCCTATATCCTTAGTTAAGCATGTCAAGTTATAGTATCATCAACTATAACCTCCACTTAACCTCAGTAAAGTTATAGTAACTTCAGCTATAACCTTCACTCAACTTTAGTGAAGTTAGAACTCTTGAAGCTATAACTTTATACGTGCGAGGTTATAGTATCATCAACTATAACTCTATATTATTACGGCCTAACCCTCTATAACAAATTCACCGATGGGTCGACTCCACGGTACAAACTGCCATGTCACCACAACGAGTCTTGTTATAGTACACCGCACCATAACGTCACTTTCAAAGTGATTGCTCAAATAGGTATAACTAGGGTAGCTTATATACAAAGTTATAGTTTAATAAGCTATAACCTTAATGATATACACCAAAACCCTAATTTCTCAACATGAGCAAACCCTGGCCTCTCCTACAAGGAGGAGGCTGAAACCCTAGACCACGACAACCCCACGGCTGCGCCACCACCAACGACGCTAGGGTTCGCGATTTGAACCCTAGTTCGCGCACCAAATAAATAATTGAAAATAGAATAGCAACATAAACATTAAATACAATTAAACATATGAATCATAAGCATAAATAACCACACAAACAATTAATCATACAATAAATTATCATATCATGTTAATAATTCACTTTCTATAAACACAATTAAAGGAAAACACCTAGTTACCTTTATTACGCAATAAAGACCGCAAAATAATATTCATCTTCATAAAGACGCCATTAATATTGTCCTAGACAAATCGTCCTCCAAAAGCATCCAAAAGAAATACATCTTCTTCTTAATCTTATTTACCAATCAAATATAGAAACCCTAAAAGTAGGTCTAAACTCCATACAATCGAGTCCCTTAAAAATAATATAAATATAATATATTGTAAAGATAAGAGCCAGGATTGTAAATATATAATTTATATTTGATTTGGATGAAGAAAATTGTATAACAATGGAATCAAAAGGGAGGAATTAAGAATAGAGAGGAAGAAGAGCTGCGGCATACGGTTTGCACGCACAAAACAATTGAACAACTTGCCTACTAGGTTAGGTTTTCTATTTATAAGAGAGTTCAAGTGGGCTTTTGACCCATTAGCTCTCAAGACGGATAATCCAATTACAAATCGGATTTAATATAATTAAAACGCTTGGAGAGTTCATATAAGAAAAGTACTAATTAAATTAAAATAGTAAAATCGTGTGCGGACATTTTAACCCATCCAAATTAGGTAAAAACGGAAAATAACAAAATAGAGATCGCAAGCGTTAAGTAAGCATTAAATAATTAAACTAGCAAAATAATTATTTTAATAAATAATTTCCCGGATAAAATTTATTATAAAAACACGGGGTGTTACAATCTTACCCCCTAAAAAGAAGTTTCGTCCTCGAAACTTGAATTTTATAAAAGAAATCCAAATAAAAGGGCAACAACTTGCTACAAGGAAAACCCACAACTACGGTACTCGCTGCGCACTCTGATTTCCTACAAAGCATCCTGACAAAGGCAAACTCCTATTCCTTAATTTGGACATCATTTACATAATTCACAACTCGCCTAATCCCAATAGCTTTACATCACTCCAATCTAACAAAATTTCCACTCAATCTCCTTCCATTCTAACCCGCAATCAACTTTATACCTTTCAACATCTTAATACTTCCACAAATTCATAACTTGATCTATCTCCAAAGGCACATTTAGCTACTCAAACGAACATCTAGCTTCCTCAATTGGTCACATTTCAAAAACTCCTCGTAAACTACTTCATAACCAAACACCACAAATGGTTAGCCTCCATCAATATTCATTATATAACAATGCATCCACAAAGATAGCTAATCGAAACCCCACAAATTATCGATTTAGAAGCTCATCCCTAAATGCCACATTCATTAAATACATCAAACAACTAATTGTGATAAGTGCTCCAAATTATAATTCCAAATTTGGGATTTCATAAATCATAATTTCCCAATCATTTCCTTGAGTACCACAAAGGTATAACGAGACATAAACTTTCTCTTACGTTTTTCTTGTTCACATCATTCTAGAATAACTCAATAATATTACTCTTATATAAGATAATACATACTCAAACAAGCTTCACTAGATCATCACTAATTTATATCCATTAACACAAATTTCGCGATAAACACAAATATATCCTCAAATTAACCATATTATTATACAATACACCCTTAACTTCAACTCACATACCTTCACCATGTATACACCATAGACATGGATACTAAATTTCCACAAAGTAAATTATCCATTAAGTAATCACACGTCTTAACGTCCATGATTCTCCTCCTAAGTACGAAATGAAGCCTCGTAAATACCAAACTCTTTTATATAACAAGTTCAACGCTCAATCATTCACTTTTAAAACCATGATGAAAGACACTCACTAATCACCAAGACAAAATACCTATTATTGCCCAAATAGTAACAATTACAAAAACGATTTATAAATCGTTTGCCAAAATATAAAATTTATACCGAAATCATAAGGTAAGGCACACCGAGTAAAAATAGAGATCTAAAAATATCAAAACGAAGATAAAAAGGAAGGAAAATTACGAGGACTTGAAGTAGATCAATGTTAAGAAGTAAAGAGAAGAAATTATTATTTTAGAGGGTTGAAAGCTTTAATCAAGGAAATCGATTAAGGGACACCGATCCTAAAGAAACACGCAAGCATACAACAAGTCAAAGAATAACTCAAGATGGTAGCCCAAAAGATACTAAAAAAATAAAAAGAAAATTGTAAAAACTAAAATCTAACGCTTCTCATATACATACTATTTTAACCTCTTCTTTATATTGACGAAAGCCTATTATCTTCAAAAATATCAACACCTAAAAAGACTTCCATGAAAAACATTGTACAACCTATCTCCTCATAAAATCGATACCAGCCCCCATTACATCACATTCTAAATAAAAGCGCTAATCAACCTTTAAAGCATTTTGCTCATCACTACCTAGGAATTTCCTAAAGTCAAGGTCATCTAACAAATCCTTTGATAACAAAATTTCGGCTCCTCAAATATTTCTCTAAACGAGAATAGCACTGAAATCCTCAAAATTACTTTTATATACTCCAAGATAATTTTCATTATACCATTATCCTCGATAACTAATACGCAAAAATTCCAAATAATAAATTTATCCCACATTCTAAGTTTAACGCATCTAAATCCATCAATTCGCGTAACAATTATAACACTTACATCTTACTCCTATTCCTCAAATCATTATTTATCTATTCCATTAATAATTCACTAGTCTACTCACCATATTTATCCAACACATTAATAACCTCAAAACTCAATTTCTCCAGCCTTTCGAATAACGGGCTAACCAATCGAGGGAACACTTGATTTTACTACTCGAATCTCCATTCCTTATAACTTGCACAATGTGACAACCCTCGCGAATGCGGAAATAAAACATACAAGCATGTGATATAATAAGCGGAAATACGGTATTTTCAAAACCTTTATACATGCAAGATAAGTATACGAGGAGTGTCAAATTACAAACCGAAAACAAAAATACTATAAGATAAGAGACGTAGTCTCTAAAAAGGTTAACAATGTCAAAGTGATTAGCAAACTAGCTAATTAACGACTAGAGGTGAATCTTCCAGGGACAACGCCCGCTAGTTCACACCCGAACCCAAAATATCAAGCAAAAAGCCATCCATGCAAGCAACCTGTTCATCCATGGAAAAACATGAACGCCACAATCAGTGGGGAGTAACTCCGGGTTCTCCCAGCCATATCACATTAAACGTACATAAAAGGAAATACCAAAGTAGAAGCATGCATATATAGATATACATGTGAAATACGATAAGGATAAATAGGCAATTCGATAATTAAAGATAAGAGCATATGGAATACAAATCCAAATCCATCATGTTATACAAAGACTCGGGGAAGACACTCTTAGGCAACCGAATACGCTCACTAGGGCGGGCTTACATCTCACCGTTAGCGGTACAAGTTTGATAAGATTGAGACTCGACAACCAAACCATGCCAAGTCATGCAATGATCATGAATAATCAATCATGTAATCACGCATCCAAACACAACGACACAAAGATGACATCTCTCACGGTAAATGAAACGCACTAGCACCGTGTACATGGCAAGTATGATTAAAAGGCATCTACGGGATATAACATTTCCCTGAACGCATACACGATGCTACATTTCGTATATGTAGACTAATTTCCTCTTGGTAGCCCGACGATAATAATACGGTCCTAGTCTAAACCTGGCCAGATTCTCGGATTATACCATTTTCCGATTCGACATGCGATAACATTTCGCATCCAAGACTCGGTCAATCATAGACGCCGAGTACCCCAAATTCGGTAGAACAATTCACGAAAGAGGCGGAAAAGAGCACAAGCCTCATAACAAGTAGTACGCTACATGCAAATAACACCACCTCGCAAGTACACAACATTTGACGGCCGGGTCGATCAACGCATAGCGTTCGCCTCCCAACAACGTCGTCGTATGCCCACTAACACATGCAATTAAGCAGTAGGATACCTCCCCATTCCGACATTCCAGCCTTACGAACGTGGAGGTAGCTAAGGAAATGAGAGTACAAAGCACATAACAAACTAGTGCTCAAACCGTATCATTTGTAAAAACCGACTCAAAGTGGAACATACCAAAAACCGTCACAAAACATGTGATACAAGCGAATGAAATGCCATATACTCAAAACATTAATATTATAAGTCACTACGTTAAATTATACGATAAACGAACGATCGGAATTATTATAAATGAAAACCGTAAACAAAATTTACAAAGGACATCCAGCAGGAGCCAGCCGGTCAGGTGGACCGGTTGCCGGCTACCCGGCTAAGGCCAATAGTCATATGAAAAACCAATATGAAATAACAGAGTGTCCCAGCCGGTCAATGGGACCGGCTGCCGGCTACCCGGCTGGGACCAAGGGAACATTGGAAAAAGAAAGGAAAAGGTAGGGGTGTCTCAGCCGGTCGGCTGACTGGTTGCCGGTCGGCCGGCTGAGACCAATGTCATGCTTCAAAATCACGTAACAACACAAAAATATGCAGCCACTGCCCCAGCCGGTGGTCTGACCGGCTGCCGGTCGACCGACTGGGGTTCATAGTACACGAAATTCCCATTTTGACTAAGGATCCAATTTCAACCATTATCAAATATTATCATAAATCAATTATACTCATATCAATTCACAACAAAACAATATCCATCATCAATAATACAATCCCTAAGCATACTAACCATAGTCTAAATACGATTACTAGCTTAGAAATCACATAAAACACGTAAATGATATCGAGTAACCCTTCACCGTTACCTTTATGCGTCTTCACTCCGCGTCAAGGTCCTTTTCGATTAGGAAATAGTCTTTGTCGGGATCTTGAAGGTCACCACCTACAAATAGTTAATAAAAGATGAATATTCTTCACCTTGAGAAAGACGGAAACTTTGAAAAGCGAGAAAGACGGTAATTTTATTATCAATACGGATAGAGGAAGCTAAGAGGGGAAGAATAAGACGAACTTACGTGAATTTGAGCAAGAAACGAATGAGATATGACGATTCAAAAATTGGATCAAAATGGAGGCAAGGGTTTTGGTTTTCTTAAGGAAGAAGGAATGTTTGAGTGGTGTTTGTGTGAGTTAGGTTAGGGTTAGGAGGGAGTATGAGATGAGTAAGGGAAAAAGTCAAGAAAAAGTCAAAGACGGATTAAGACGGGATTTACTTGAAATCTCGCGGAAATTCCAAATACGAACTCGGAAATTCTAAATTCGACTCGGAACATTAAATTCTAAATTAAAACTAAAAATTCGCTGAAAAGTATCCGTAAAATATTTTCACTATAAGAATAGGGTACATTTCCGGGTGTTACAATCACCCCATCTTTTAAAAAGTTTCGCCCTCGAAACTTGAGGGAAAGAAAAATACCTTACTCGAATAGACTCGGATATTTACTACGCATAGAAGCTTCAGTTTCCCAAGTCTCTTCTTCGACATTAGCACATCTCCACAAAATTTTCACCAAAGGAACCACCTTACTTCTCAACTTCTTATCCTTACGATCAAGGATGCGGATCGGTTTCTCTTCAAAGGATAAATTTGGTTCAAGCTCGGGCATTTCAACTTGAAAGACATGGCTCGGATCACTAATATACTTTCTCAAAGGAGAAACATGGAATACATTATGAACCTTAGCCAAATTCGGGGGCAAATCCAACTTGTAAGCAACGGCACCAATCCTCTTTACAATATCAAAAGGTCCAATGTATTTCGGGCTCAATTTACCCTTAACACCAAACCGTTTAACACCCTTCCTTGGAGATACTTTCAAGAACACTCTATCTCCAACTTCAAACTCTAACGGCCTTCTTCGGATATCGGCATAAGACTTTTGACGGTCTTGAGCGGCTTTCATTCTATCACGAATGACCTTCACATTATCAACAGTCTCATCAAGAACATCGGGGCCTAAGTCACGAACATCACTCAATTGATTCCAACATATAGGACTCCGACATTTTCTTCCATAAAGAGCTTCATATGAGCCATCTTGATAGATGAATGATAACTGTTGTTGTAAGAAAACTCCACCAACGGTAGACTATTTTCCCAACTAGATTGGAAGTCAAGAGCACAAGCCCTAAGCAAGTCTTCTAAAGTCTGAATAGTCCTCTCAGTCTGACCATCCGTAGCGGCATGAAATGCGGTACTCATCAACAATTTACTACCCTTGGCTTCTTTTAAAGCCTTCCAAAATCTCGAACTGAATCTCGGATCTCGGTCGGATATAATCTCCTTAGGAACACCATGGTATCTAACAATCTCATCAACATAGGCTTTCGCTAGTCGATCCAAACTCCAAGTTTCTTTGATCGGAATAAATCTAACACACTTGGTCAAACGATCAGCAACAACCCAAACGACATCTTTACCTCCAACGGTTCTCGGCAAATCCATAACAAAATCCATAGAAATAGATTCCCACTTCCATAGTGGAATATCCAAAGGTTGTAACAATCCACCGGGCCTCTTGTGTTCAATCTTCACTTGTTGGCAAGTAAGACATCTTCCAACATAAGATACAACATCACCCTTCAAGTTCGGCCACCAAAACTGTAGCTTCAAATTCTTGTACATCTTATCACCTCCGGGGTGAATAGAATAAGGGGAAAGGTGAGCTTCATCAAGAACTCGCTTGCTCAAATCAAGAGCATTAGGAACAAATAAACGGCCATGGAAACGAAGAACACCTTCACCATCAAACTTGAAATCTTTAGCTTTACCTTCAAGAATTTTAGCTTGAATAGACTTGTAGGTAAGATCATCAACTTGGCTTTCACGGATTTCACGTAGAAAAACAGGTTCGGCAGTCATAGCACCAACATGAACAAATCCACGCCCTACGAATTCCAAACTCAACTTTCGAAACTCGGCACAAAGATCATCGGGAAAAACATGCATAGCATTCAAAGCATGAGAAGCTTTCCTACTAAGAGCATCGGCAACAACATTAGCCTTCCCTTCATGGTACAATAACTCAAAATCATAATCATTCACCAATTCCAACCATCTTCTTTGTCTCATATTCAACTCTTTTTGAGTAAATATGTACTTCAAACTCTTGTGATCGGTGAATATACGACAATGAACACCAATAAGATAATGTCTCCACACCTTCAAAGCATGAACAACGGCGGCCAATTCCAAATCATGAGTAGGATAGTTCACTTCATGAACTCTCAACTGCCTCGAAGCATAAGCCACCACTTTCCTACTTTGCATAAGAACACAACCCAATCCCATTTTAGAAGCATCACAATAGACATCAAAGTCTACTCCATCTTCAGGCAAAGTCAACACCGGAGCGGTAGTTAACCTTTTCTTTAACTCTTGAAACGCTGCTTCACAAGCTTCATTCCATAGAAACTTGGTTTCCTTCTTCAATAACTGAGTCATCGGTCTAGCAAGCTTAGAGAAATCCTTGACAAATCTACGGTAATAACCAGCTAAACCAAGAAAACTTCGAATCTCTCTAATATCGGTCGGACTCTTCCAATCAACAACGGCCTCAATTTTAGAAGGATTCACCATTACACCTTCTTTAGAAATCACATGCCCAAGAAATGACACTTTAGGTAACCAAAATTCACACTTGGAGAACTTAGCATACCACTTTTGACGACGAAGAACACCCAAAATAATCCTTAGATGAATAGCATGCTCTTCTTCGGACATGGAGAAAATAAGAATATCATCAATGAATACCACCACACACTTGTCAAGACACTCACTAAATGTGTGGTTCATTTGGTCCATGAAAATAGCGGGAGCATTCATCAATCCAAATGGCATTACCTTAAACTCATAATGACCATACCTTGTACTAAAAACGGTCTTCGGAATATCAACATCACGAATGGGAATTTGGTGATAACCGGATCTCAAATCTATCTTGGAAAAAGTAGAAGCACCCTTTAGTTGATCAAACAAATCCTCAATTCTTGGTAAAGGATACCTATTCTTGATTGTAATCCGATTCAATTCACGATAATCAATACAAAGCCTCATAGAACCATCCTTCTTCTTCACAAAAAGAACGGGAGCACCCCAAGGCGAGGCACTTGGTCGAATATAACCCTTTTCAATCATATCGTCTAGCTGCTTCCTTAATTCTTTCAATTCCGCCGGAGCCATACGGTAAGGAGCTTTGGCTATTGGTCCAGAACCAGGTACAAGATCAATAGAGAACTCAACATCACGCTCGGGAGGGATCCCGGGCAAATCTTCGGGGAATACATCAACGAATTCTCGAACAATAGGCACATCTTCAATACTTGGCAAAGCGGTAGATGAAGAAGTCACAACACACAAGTATGCTTGGTGACCTTTTCTAACCATTCTTACCAATTTCATAGCGGAAATCAAAGACACACCTTTTCGGGGATGAGATCCCTTATAGGTTATTCTAATACCTAAAGGACTCATTAAATAAATCTTTTGATCACGACACTCAAACCTAGCATGATACAATGATAATCAATCAATACCTAATATTATATCGAACTCTCCTAGAGGGAACTTAAGGAGATTAGCGGGAAAGATAGAACCCGCAATTGATATTGGGACATTAGGATAAAGGGTAGAACAAGAGATAATATCTCCGGATGGTAAGGATATGGGAGTCTCCTCTCTAGATGTAGGCTTGATGGATAATTTATTAGCATAAGACGATGACACAAAAGACATAGAAGCACCGGTATCAAATAGAATAAGACACGGTTGCTCTAAGATTGAGAACATACCCATAATGATCTCGGGATGAGCATTGGCTTCAGCACAGCTCATGACAAAGATAGACCCCTTAGGTTTAGCAGGAGGAGGGGGCAACTTTCGATCGGGGCAATCGTCATAACGATGACCACCCTGTTGGCAAAAGAAGCACACATAAGGTCGGTTGGAACAAGTCACTCCGGGATGGAATGGTTGTCTACAACGGCTACATTGACGACCTAGAGGTTGAGCTTGAGGAGTATAAGGCCTGTGGGCCACATTTGAAGTAGCTCTAGGAATAAAAGGAGCAGGATTTCTTGTATTTGCATTAGAAGGAGGATTGAATCTCCTCTTGTTAGCATAAGAATTAGAAGGAGACGGAATAAACGGTCTCTTCCCATAAACATTCGGCCTAGGAGCATAAGAAGGAGAGGGATTATTCATCAAAGCTTCATCTATAATAGCCTTCATAGAATTCTCGGCCCACAAGGCATCATCATAAAGATCTCAAAAGGAGGTAGTATTCCTCTCACTTTGCTTTGAAGAACGGCTCAAACTTGTTTCGGTAATAAACGCTCGGTCCTCATACTCGGAGAAATCTTGGAGTAAAATGAGCAAGCTTTTGAACTCCGTAGTGAAGTCCTGAGCTGACAAGTTGCCTTGTTTAAAGTCAATGAACTCCTTGAGCCTGTGTTGCTTAAGCTCTTTAGGATAGAATCTACCCTCCACAAGAGCTTTGAAACAAGCCTAGTTGAAGTCCTCTTCAAGAACAGCGGTGGCACTAGTGATAGCCCACCAGTTATCAGCTTCCCTCACCAGGAAGTTCTTTGCGATCCTTACTTTTTCCTCTTCTCGGACTTGGTATAGATCGAACTGCTTCTCCATCTCACGGAACCAATCGGATAATTCCGTAGGGTCCGGTTCTCTACCATATGGTACAATTTTACTCCTTGTTATTTGTTCAGCTACACATGCGTAGCCACCTTGATGGTTATCTTCCCTTCGAGGGGGAACTTGGTTGTTGGCTTGAGCTAAAGCTGCATCTTGCCGATTTTTCAGCACTTGAGTAAGAGCTTCCAACATAACGTTCTCAACTAGACGTGGTCTAACCATCTTCATAAGAAACAAAAACAAATTAAGTTACTCCTATCAATTAGCATAAACAAATAGACTACCAAGTAAAATCCTTAACTTCTACCCAACTCTCATTTATTATTTTAAGGTCAAGTAGTTTAAATTAGGGTTCACGTGTGTGCGTCGGGAGCGATAAAGCTCTGATACCAACTGTGACAACCCTCGCGAATGGGGAAATAAAACATACAAGCATGTGATATAATAAGCGTAACTACGGTATTTTAAAAACCTTTATACATACAAGATAAGTATACGAGGAGTGTCAAATTACAAATCGAAAACAAAAATACTATAAGATAAGAGACGTAGTCTCTCAAAAGGTTAACAATGTCAAAGTGATTAACAAACTAGCTAATTAACGACTAGAGGTGAATCTTCCAGGGACAACGCCCGCTAGCTCACACCCGAACCCAAAATATCAAGCAAAAAGCCATCCATGCAAGCAACCTGTTCATCCATGGAAAAACATGAACGCCACAATCAGTGGGGAGTAACTCCTGGGTTCTCCCAGCCATATCACATTAAACGTACATAAAAGGAAATACCAAAGTAGAAGCATGCATATATAGATATACATGTGAATACGATAAGGATAGATAGGCAATTCGATAATTAAAGATAAGAGCATATGGAATACAAATCCAAATCCATCATGTTATACAAAGACTCGGGGAAGACACTCTTAGGCAACCGAATACGCTTACTAGGGCTTGCATCTCACCGTTAGCGGTATAAGTTTGATAAGATTGAGACTCGACAAACAAACCATGCCAAGTCATGCAATGATCATGAATAATCAATCATGTAATCACGCATCCAAACACAACGACACAAAGATGACATCTCTCACGGTAAATGAAACGCACTAGCACCGTGTACATGGCAAGTATGATTAAAAGGCATCCACGGGATAAAACATTTCCCTGAACGCATACACGATGCTACATTTCGTATATGTAGACTAATTTCCTCCTGGTAGCACGACGATAATAATACGGTCCTAGTCTAAACTTGGCCAGATTCTCGGAATATACCTGTTCCGATTCAACATGCGATAACATTTCGCATCCAAGACTCGGTCAATCATATACGCCGAGTACCCCATATTCGGTAGAACAATTCACGAAAGAGGCGGAAAGAGCACAAGACTCATAACAAGCGGTACGCTACATGCAAATAACACCACCTCGCAAGTACACAACATTTGACGGCCGGGTCGATCAACGCATAGCGTTCGCCTCCCAACAACGTCGTCGTATGCCCACTAACACATGCAATTAAGCAGTAGGATACCTCCCCGTTCCGACATTCCAGCCTTACGAACGTGGAGGTAGCCAATGAAATGAGAGTACAAAGCACATAACAAACTAGTGCTCAAACCGTATCATTTGTAAAAACCGACTCAAAGTGGAACATACCAAAAACCGTCACAAAACATGTGATACAAGCGAATGAATTGCCATATACTCAAAACATTAATATTATAAGTCACTACGTAAAATTATACGATAAACGAACGATCGGAATTATTATAAATGAAAACCGTAAACAAAATTTACAAAGGACATCCAGCAGGAGCCAGCCGGTCAGGTGGACCGGTTGCCGGCTACCCGGCTAAGGCCAATAGTCATATGAAAAACCAATATGAAATAACAGAGTGTCCCAGCCAGTCAATGGGACCGGCTGCCGGCTACCCGGCTGGGACCAAGGGAACATTGGAAAAACAAAGGAAAAGGTAGGGGTGTCTCAGCCGGTCGGCTGATCGGCTGCCGGTCGGCCGGCTGAGACCAATGTCATGCTTCAAAATCACGTAACAACACAAAAATATGCAGCCACTGCCCCAGCCGGTGGTCTGACCGGCTGCCGGTCGACCGGCTGGGGTTCATAGTACACGAAATTCCCATTTTCACTAAGGATCCAATTTCAACCATTATCAAATATTATCATAAGTCATTCATACTCATATCAATTCACAACAAAATAATATCCATCATCAATAATACAATCCCTAAGCATACTAACCATAGTCTAAATACGATTACTAGCCTAGAAATCACATAAAACACGTAAATGATATCGAGTAACCCTTCACCGTTACCTTTATGCGTCTTCACTCCGCGTCAAGGTCCTCTTCGATTAGGAAATAGTCTTTGTGGGGATCTTGAAGGTCACCACTTACAAATAGTTAATAAAAGATGAATATTCTTCACCTTAAGAAAGACGGAAAGTTTGAAAAGCGAGAAAGACGGTAATTTTATTATCAATACGGATAGAGGAAGCTAAGAGGAGTAGAATAAGACGAACTTACGTGAATTTGAGCAAGAAACGAATGAGATATGACGATTCAAAGATTGGATCAAAATGGAGGCAAGGGTTTTGGTTTTCTTAAGAAAGAAGGAATGTTTGAGTTGTGTTTGTGGGAGTTAGGTTAGGGTTAGGAGGGAGTATGAGATGAGTAAGGGAAAAAGTCAAGAAAAAGTCAAAGACGGATTAAGACGAGATTTACTTGAAATCTCGTTGAAATTCCAAATACGAACTCGGAAATTCTAAATTCGACTCGGAACATTAAATTCTTAATTAAAACTAAAAATTCGCTGAAAAGTATCCGTAAAATATTTTCAATATAAAAATAGGGTACATTTCCGGGTGTTACACACAACTTATCACTTAACTAAAGAAGCATTAACTTATCTCTCACACTTCCGAGCACTTCAAATAATCATTCCCAAAAGGTTAGCTCCAATCTATCACTTTGCAGCGACCATACGCACGGAATTCGGACTAACTCCCCAATAATTCAAATGCACTGACGGGCTTAAAAGCGGTGTCGCTAATTCCGCTAATTAGCTACGATCAAATAACAATTTATAACTCCTAGACCAACACAAACTATCTTAAATAAAGGAAGTAAAATGGTAAGAATATGGTCGAACCCAAGAGAAGGCGGTATTAACTAAATTAATCTAATCTAGACTCTTGCAAAATGCCAATTAACAAAACTAATTACTCTTATCACAAATTAAGAGACTAATTAAGACAAAAGCTTAAATTAATTACAAACTACGATATTCACAATGAGAAAACATGTAGGATAACATATAGGGAGAAATTTGGTTAAAAAGATGACTCAACTTGAAACATGAAATTCTAGGCTAGAAAATAGAATAAACACCTTCTATGCAAGAAATCAAATATGAGAAAAATACTTAGTGCAATTATCCCAAGTTACACAACAATTAGCAATGATGACCCCTTTTATACCTCTCTTCTTAGTTATCTAATACTACCTCCTAAGAAATAGTCAACATGGATTAAACCAACCAAGATTGACCCTTTACAACTTAACCAATACTTATTAAAACATAAGCACAATCAAAGGAGTAAGTTTTAAGTATTAAACCAAAGGATTAAGCTAGAATCATGCAACTCAACACTAAACAATGTTAAAATTAGACAACATATAATTTATCACTCAAAAGACTCTAACTTTAAACCAAAGTTGAAGTCTTTCAAGTTTACTTCACACATTCAAGTATAGGTTGACAAATCCTACCAAGAACAAGCATTCATTAAGCAATTCATCTACTCAACATGAAAGATTAACACAAATAAATTATATTAAATAAGGAAGAAGAGGATTAGAGAGTCATACAATGCTAAAGGTGTGAACTTGTTCAAATTACACCAAGTAATGGAATATTAGCTACCCATAATCCAAATATTACAACCCATATCAAAGTTCAACCAAAATACAAGCTAAAAATGAAGAACAAAACTTTAGAGAATTCTAAGGAAATGTGTTGTGGAATGTTGTATCCAATGTTGTGTACTTCTCTCTCTAAAATATGATTCTTATATACCCTTGGTCCGAAAACCTAGGGGCCTTGAGAAATGGGCCTCAAAATGACAAGACGGAGAAATGAAGAACACATGCCTGAGACCAGGACGCTAGCAGCGTCCACGGACACTGGCAGCGTCGTGTTGACGCTGGCAGCGTTCCCTGGCACTGACAGCGTTTCATGCTGCCAGTTTTTCCCTTGGTTGAGCGTCTTGACTTTCGTTGACCCTTTGGATTTTAGTCCCGCCTTGACTTCCATTGACTCTTTGGACTTGGTCTTCTTGCTTTGATGATTTGCTTGTAGCCCACTCCAATTGTCGGGTTTGGGTCTCGGGTCTCGGGTTTGACTTGACTTTTGTTGACTTCCGGGTTTGACTAAAAATACAAAATAACAACATAATTACAAGGACTAAGGTTAGCATAAAACGATGCTAACGACCCGTAAAAAGTAAATGACCCTAATAAATACTACTAGACACAACACATTTTGGTGTTGTCAAATACCCCCACACTTGGACTTTTACTCGTCCCGAGTAAAAACTCGAGATTAGCAAGACAAACACGAGTCCAAACATAGCATGTGAAGGTAATGACCTCTCTTCCCTCACCACTACCTTCTTATATCTCCCTCAAAACACAACCACCTATTAAAAGAAAAATGACTCAAAGTTGTTTTAACACACTCTTCCCTTACCACTTCCTACTTATAACTCCCTCAATACAAGACTCGACACACCACCAAATCCGACTCATCTCACCTCAACTCCTCCCTTCTTATAGCTCCCAAGAATGTAGTATGACCATCTTTGCCTTATCCCAAGGCATAGCGAAATGGCCCTCATCACCAAACTCCATGCAACTCCACTTCTTATATCACCCCCTTATTACTCCACTAGTGAATAGCATGGTTACTTGGTTGGCCCCAAACTACACAATTCGCACAACCAAGCAACCAACCAAAGAAATCCATCGATTTGGAACCAAATTTGTGACTCAAAGAAAGATAAAAAGAAATCCTAAGCTAGCCTCCTTCCAAATTCCTCCTTATTTCTCCCTTCTTTTCCCTCCAAAAATCCTCATCATCGGAAGTATTTTGCTTAATTTTTTTTTTTCTTTTTTTTTCTTGAAAATCCCTCATTTTGCCTAAGGTGCCCTTTCGGGTTTTCACCTTAGCGTTTCCTTTCCTCTCATTGGTGGCTCGCAACTCGATTTTTCATTTTGCCCGGAACGCCCTTTCGGGTTTTCATTCCGTCCTCGGCCACCTTCCCAATTTTTGCCTAGGTGCCCACCCTTGTGGGTTTTCACCTAGCCGGGATTTTCAATATTTTTTTTTTCCTTTTTTTTTCTTCAAAATAAAACAAAACAAAACAAAATGCATCAACAAAAAATAAATATATACAAACCTCTCCCCCACACTTAGATTATACAATGTCCTCATTGTAGGGGAAATGGTGGGATGCTTCATAAATTGTTGAAAAGAGAAGAACTCGAGGCACCTCCTCGGTTTCTCCTCCTCTCTTGGTGGATTGAGCCTCCTTTGGGGTTGTCGGACCGGTTGGCATCCACTTCAAGTCTTATCTTGTGCATGCACGTCACCGGACTTATTCCCTTGAGACCTGCTATGCTCCACCCAAATGTATAATTATTTTTGTGAAGCAACGCTACCAATTTGCTCTCTTGTTCCTCGTCGAGTGTGCTTAAGATGATAAGAGGTAGGGTGTGGTTGTCCCCCAAGAAGATATACTTTAGATGGCTTGGAAGGGTCTTCAACTCGACCTTCGGGGGCTTCACAATTGAAGGTAGGGGCTTGTGGAGAGGTACGCTCAAAGCAAAGAGCTCGGATTGGCTCTTTAGACCAGGACGCTGCCAGCGCTGGGGGACGCTGGCAGCGTTGTGGGACGCTGGCAGCGTCGTGTGGCGCTGCCAGCGTTTTCCACTGGAGTCCCCTGTTTTCAGCACCTCGATGATGATGAGTTTTTCATAACTGTCCGTTGGCTCTTCTTTCTCTAAGTCCATGAGATGGTCTTGCACATCAACCGACAGCAAAGAACGCAAATCCTCTACTTCCACATTGTTAGTTAGGGCCACCTCAAGTGGGTCCCTATCACATAACTTGTACACTTGAGGTGCCAAAGGCTCGAAAATATCTAAGAACAAACAAGATTGATCATCACTAGAGTGACTCATACAGTCATAGATATTATAGGTCAATCTTTATTAAAAAGGAATGTTTACCTCACACTTCCGGAAAGTTTCATACAAGTCGTTCTCCTTGTCATACTTCCTTGTGCTTGTCAATGCACTAGGAAATGGGGCTTCCGGTATGTATTCCTCTACCACATCATCATCAATAATGTTTTTACCCCTCTTTGAAGTGTCTCCCTTGGGGTCCTTGCTTGTGGATAGCTCCTCATGACCAATTACTAACTCTCCTTGATCTTCAATTTCCAAGGTTTCCATCTCAAGGTTCTTCATTTTCTCCTTGCCTTTTCCAAGGGGGTGTACCTACAACTCCTTGCCTCCCCTTAAAGTCATGGCACTAACATTCTCCCTAGGTGGTGGAATGGTTTGAGATGGGAATCTTGTGGAGCTTGAGGCTTGAGATTTTGACATATTAGAAGCTATTTGAGATAGTTGGATTTCCAAGTTGCTCACCCTAAGGTTGTTTGCCCCCCTATCCTTCCTTGATTCTTCTCTATCTCTCCTTTCCTCCTCCCTATCTTTCTCTTGATTGGCAAGGAGTGTTTGCAAGATATCACTCAAGTTCCCTTGAGAAGAAGAATTTCCTTGAATGGGGCCTTGGTTCGATTGTCTTTGAGCATTGTTTTGAGATTGAGAGTTACTTGGGAAATTTGAATTGTTGGGTCTTTGATTGTTGTAAATTCTTTGTGGGTTTTGTTGGAAATTGGAGTTCTGGTTTTGGGTGGGATTTTGGGCTCTCAAATGATTGAATTGACCGTTTTCAAAGCTTTTCGACTTATCTCCTGCCCATCCTAAAAGGTCACGGTTCCCCGCTTGGTTGTAAATTCCCCCACCACTTGGGTTCCTTGAATTGTAATTCCCATTCCCCATAGCATTAACACGTTCCATAGTTACTCCTTGTTCAATCATGATGTAGCATGTGTTGGTGGCATGGTCACCCCCATAATATGAGCATTCAATCGGTTTGGGGTGTTGAGAGAATGAATTACCTTTGTTAACAACCAAGTTTGACATCATACTTTTAAGTTCACTCATTTCTTGCATGATCATTTGGTTTTGAGATGCGTAAGGATTCTCCATGGAAGATACATTCCTAGAGCTTCCTCCCCTTTCACTCTTTCTTCCATAGCTTCTTGTGTTCATTGCCAATTTTTCAATAATATTGTTGGGCTCGG
The DNA here is from genome assembly GCA_022085475.1 of Heliosperma pusillum. Lineage (NCBI taxonomy): Eukaryota > Viridiplantae > Streptophyta > Magnoliopsida > Caryophyllales > Caryophyllaceae > Heliosperma > Heliosperma pusillum. Next base: position 54,412 of record JAIUZE010032429.1, on the reverse strand, counting down.
CAACATTAAGGGTATCAATTCCACCTCCGGTGGCGGCAATGATCATTCTTTGGTCAGTTTGGCACAAGCCCTCATTGAAAGCCGTCAACAAATCATCTCCCGACATGCCATGGTATGGACATCTTGCCACAAGACTTTTGAAACGCTCCTAATAATCCTAAAGAGTCTCCCACATTTCTTGTTCAATGGTAGTGATAAGCTTCTTTGAGTGATTATGTCTTGAATCCGAGTAATACTTTTGAAGAAACGTTTTCTTTAAGCCCACCCATGTGGTAACGGAGTGAGCCGGAAGGCAAAAGAGCCATTCTTTCGCCGCATCTGGAAGAGAAAACGGAAATGCCCTTAGCTTGAATTTATCTTCGGTCACTCCTTGGGGAATAGCACCTTGGCAAATCATATGGAATTCGGCCAAGTGTCTATTAGGGTCATTCCCCACCATGCCATGGAATCTAGGTAAGTTGTGGACGAAGAAACCCTTGAGCTCAAAGTTCACATCCCCCATGGGAGGATATGCAATACAAAGTGGTTGCTCCTCATAGTTCCTTGCCCGAATTTCACCAATTGTCCTATTATCCTCCATATTAGGTGGGTAAAGGACGTTCAATGGAGATGGTATCCTAGGTGGTGACTCAAACACTTCCTCTGGTTGTTCTTGAAAAATATTATTTTCCAATTCCTCTTCACTAGGCACCCTCCAAAAGGTCTCCTATAAAGGGGATTTGAAAATAAGCAATTTGATATGCTACTTGAAGATGGATCAATATCTTGGTCACCAAGTCCTTCTTGTGACCTAGTCATAAACTCTAAAACAACTCCACAACACAAATTAGTAACTTCAACACAAAGTAACCTATAAGCTAAGAAAAATTTGAAAAACAATCTAAACAAGTTATGACACTAACAAGAATTTCAATTTGATATTTAGCTATATTGCCTTCCCGAGCAACGGCGCCAAATTTGACGGGCTTAAAAGCGGTGTCGCTAATTCCGCTAATTAGCTACGATCAAATAACAATTTATAACTCCTAGACCAACACAAACTATCTTAAATAAAGGAAGTAAAATGGTAAGAATAGGGTCGAACCCAAGAGAAGGCGGTATTAACTAAATTAATCTAATCTAGACTCTTGCTAAAAGCCAATTAACATAACTAATTACTTTAATCACAAATTAAGACACTAATTAAGACAAAAGCTTAAATTAATTACAAACTATGATATTCATAATGAGAAAACATGTAGGATAACATATAAGGAGAAATTTGGTTAAAATGATGACTCAACTTGAAACATGAAATTCTACGCTAGAAAATAGAACAAACACCTTCTATGCAAGAAATCAAATATGAGAAAAATACTTAGTGCAATTATCCCATGTAACACAACAATTAGCAAAGGTGACCCCTTTTATACCTCTCTTCTTATTTATCTAATACTACCTCCTAAGAAATAGTCAACATGGATTAAACCAACCAAGATTGACCCTTTACAACTTAACCAATACTTATTAAAACATAAGCACAATCAAAGAAGTAAGCTTTAAGTACTAAACCAAAGGATTAAACTAGAATCATGCAACTCAACACTAAACCATGTTAAAATTACACAACATATAATTTATCATTCAAAAGACTCTAACTTTAAACCAAAGTTGAAGTCTTTCAAGTTTACTTCACACATTCAAGTAAAGGTTGACAAATCCTACCAAGAACAAGCATTCATTAAGCAAATAAGATGTCAAACTAGTCAAACTAAACATTCATCTACTCAACATGAAAGATTAACACAAATAAATTATATTAAATAAGCAAGAAGAGGATTAGAGAGTCATACAATGCTAAAGGTGGGAACTTGTTCAAATTACACCAAGTAATGGAAGATTAGCTACCCATAATCCAAATATTACAACCCATATCAAAGTTCAACCAAAATACAAGCCAAAAATGAAGAACAAAACTTGAGAGAATTCTAAGGAAATGTGTTATGGAATGTTGTATCCAATGTTGTGTGCTTCTCTCTCTAAAATCTGATTCTTATATACCCTTGGTCCGACAACCTAGGGGCTTTGAGAAATGGGCCTCAAAATGACAAGACGGAGAAATGAAGAACACATGCCTGAGACCAGGACGCTAGTAGCAACGTCCACGGATGCTGGCAGCGTTCCCTGGCGCTGGCAGCGTTTCATGCTGCCAGTTTTTCCCTTGGTTGAGCGTCTTGACTTTCGTTGACCCTTTGGATTTTAGTCCCGCCTTGACTTCCATTGACCCTTTGGACTTGGTCTTCTTGCTTTGATGATTCGCTTGTAGCCCACTCCAATTGTCGGGTTTGGGTCTCGGGTCTCGGGTTTGACTTGACTTTTGTTCACTTCCGGGTTTGACTCTAAAAGTTGACTAAAAATAATAAATAACAACATAATTACAAGGACTAAGGTTAGCATAAAACGATGCTAACGACCCATAAAAAGTATAATAAACGACCCTAATAAATACTAGTAGACACAACACATTTTGGTGTTGTCATGCACTCATATCTAATCCCAAGTTCTATTATTTATCACCATAACAAATATTTACCTCCTATTCCAAAATAAAACATCATTAACTAATGACGGCTCAAAAATAATAACTCAATACCAAATCAGTTATATAATAAAAGAAGAAAACAAATTGGGGAATAGAAAACGCAAAAAGTGACTCCTTAATTACACAAATCCATATGAAGAAACTATTATAATTCTATTGCATCGCCTAATTACTCAGAACCTTGTAACTCCTCTAGGAAAATCGCCTAATCATTAACTATGAAGTTCCACAACAGTATCCATAAGATCATTAACTACTACCATAAGATTTAAACATATTCTTACAATCCCGATAAAATTGCTCGAAACAATACCTCAAGTAAAAATATTCAATGAAATTCATAATGAATTCGAATTGGTTGATTTTCACATAAAATGCTCATATATTCACTAACTAGATCCTCAAAATTAACGTGAGACATTCCATAATACTCCGTCATCACCAGCCTACCTCCATCAAACAAGGTGAAGGGAATAGGACTCCCAACAAAAAAGGATTACCTTTTAACAAACACCATAAACGCTCGAACAAGGTGAAGGGAAATAAGTAGATCAATTGTAACATGAGAAATACCAGAAGCAATCAATTGAAGTAACCAAGACAAACCTCGAAGTCTGACACAAGTGACATGATAGGAAAGTACCCAGACTTTAAGTTCCATTCTACAATTCTATACAACCATACTATGGACCTTGAACATCAATAATAACTTATATCTTTCACATCATTTACCATTATAAACTCTTAAGTTAAACCATCAAATAAGGGATAAGATAAATCTCAAATTTTCCTTAAGAGTCACTGATGTAGGAAAAAGTGGTGTAGTAAGACTGTCGATCTCAGGAACGGTTGGTGTCTAGAAATGATCTAAAAGTCTACTATAGTCTCTTGCAAGTCAAAAAGTAATTTTTGGGTTTGGGTTTGTAGACTAGACTAAGATAACAACAAATAAAAACAATTAAAAACGACAAAAGGAGTCTAAGACGAGGAAGATAATCAAATAACAAACAATAAAAGGAAAGTCTAGGATTGGTGGGTTCAAATGGGTAATTTGGGTTCTAGTGAGTCGGGTTCATATTTAATGGGTAGTCAACGGTGGATTGAAGGTCTCGATCTTACAATCCCTCCCATATACCGAACCAAGCTAGCTCTCGCGTACACACGGTCGATATACCAACTATATGCAAATCCTAACATATTCCGAGGCTATCGATCTTACCGAAATGTATAAAAAACATGAATCATGCAAGTTTGTCAAGCAAGCATTTCATCAAACATCTAGTATGCATAAGTTGGAAGAAAGACAATTAATCAACAAATCAACCCAACAAACAAAGATTAACCCTCATTAAAACCCATTATCCCCCACTAATCCTAGATTAATCACTACTCACTACTTAACATTAGGATTATGGAGGAATAAAATATAAAACTAAGACAAGACATAATGATAAGAAGGAAACAAAACAAGTTATGAAATGACAAGATTAAAAATATACGAAAAGGGATTAAGAAGATATACCAACTAATTAAGGCAAAAGATGAACAACAAAAGAGGAGATCTTTGGTAAAGGAGAAGACTTTTTCACCAATCTTCAAGTACAAAACTCAGAAATCCAATTACATCACTTGATTTAAAACTAATTAAAGAGTAATTGAGGAAAGATTAAACTAATTAGGAGGACTAATTTGAGTCTAGGGTTTCGTGCCCTTTAATTACATAAGGGGGTCTATTTATAGGTTTACAAAATGAAGGAAAGATGGGCCTCGAGAAGCTTCATGGACTGGCAAAGTCACGACCGTGAAATGGGTTTCCCGGTCGTGAAACACGTCTCACGACCGTGAAACTCCAAGTCACGGTCGTGAGATTAGTGGCAGAGCAAGGTCTTCTTTCACGAACAAGTCACGACCGTGAAACAAGTTTCACGACCGTGACTGAGCTTTCACGACCGTGAAATGAGTTTCACGGCCGTGAGCTGAAATGCACGATAATTAAACTTCTTGGAAAGGGTCGTGAGATGCGTTTCACGCCCGTGAGAGCTTTCTTGTCCCTCTTCCTTTGCTTGACTTTGTTACTTCCTTCCCGGTTTCGCTTGCCTTGACTCGGGAGGGCTTTGGCGCATCGAGTAGGGCCTCCAAGGGTATGTGGGGCCCCCAAGGTATGTCGTGGGTCCTCCGAGTGATTCACCTTCTTCTTTGTTGATCAAAACTTGGTAGAAATCGCCTCAAATGACGGTTTACCTACAAAAACACGATAAAAGCGAGAAATATGCTAGAAGAAGGTAAAACACGTAGAAACGCTCTTAGGGAGCGTTAAAGGCAAGCAAAACGAGACAAAAGGGGTGAAAATGTAGGGTGAAATGACACTATATCAAATCTCCCCAAACCAAACCCTTACTCGTCCCGAGTAAGGATGAACAATAGTCAAGACCCTTAATTAACTACGCTAAACCTAACCGATACAAGGCAATTAACGGGCCTTGCTCTGTCCCTTCAACTCGCAACAAGGTATCCATGAGGTAGGACACCTTCTTGCAAGGCAAGTGGGGTCTTGCCAAAACTCCGATGCATTCTAGGAAATAAAGCACACAAAATAAATGAGAATGCATCTACAAAAGCAAATGGCAACATGCCTCATCCATGCGCCGGGATTCATCTAAAATGGAAAAATTTCAAGGATGCAAATTCCTATGTACTTACTACTTTTACAAAGAACTAGGCCTAGAAAGATAGAAATAAATCACCTCTTTATTGTGTAAAATTAGTATATTCGTTCACGTTTACTAGAAAGCTTTGTCAAGGGTGATAAGGCGGGATGGAAAGTGAGGGCCCCATGGTGTTAGAAGACACTGTAGGATCGGAATTCCGCCTCTCACCTAAGTGAAAGGAAGGGTCGTCCCCTCTTAGCCATGTAACGTAGGAGTAATCATAAAAAAGGTAAGGAAACGAGATGTTTGAGTTCTTATTTGATTTCTTTTTCTTTTCTTTTTCTTTTTCTTTTTGTTTTTGATTTTTGCTTGATTTGGGTGCCTTTTGAAAGCAAGGTGGCCTAGCAAAAGGTGTGCGGCGGAGACCAACAATAGGCAAATCCTCGCCGTAGCGACATTGAGAGCGACCCCTTATGTATTGAGGGTACTCTAGAAGAGCCTAGAAGTCTCCATATGCACTCCTTAAGCTAGGACTAAGGCAAAGATATACACTAGAAGAGCCTAGAGTTCAATTGTGTTTGAACTCAATTTTTGGACTTGTGATGGAAAAATTTCCTTTTTGTCAAATGTAGTGAAATGTGATGATTGGACAACTACATGGCCTCGAGAGTCACCTAGGAAAGCGTTCACCAAGGAATTTTCACACCATGGGGATGGTCAAGATGGTAAATGCATGCCCTTGACTTGGCTCTAGGAAACGGTGCGAAAATTATACTAAAAATACACATTAAAAAGGTGTTTCAAAATCTATTTTAATAGGCAAAGTGCTAAGCAAAAAAGTATCTACAAGGGCTTATCCAAGCTTGTTCAATTTCCAAATTAGGCATTTCAAAAAGTTCTCCTAAATGCAACTATATGCCATGATCTAGAATTAAGCAACATATATACAACCTAATGCAAATGCTCTAGTGAACTACGTGACAATTAATCTAATGAAACCCCCTAACAGCACATAAGTCACACAACCGCCAATTCATCAAAATCAACATCGCAATCATCAACAATTCCTCCAAACTCCTCATGTGATAAGAAGTAAAGAAAGAAAGAAGGGGAAGGAATAAGAACGATCATACCATGGCGGTCTTCTTAATCCCTTCTATAAGTCTCTTAAGCGATGTGTAGCGGACCTATGTATGGAGGTTAGAAGAAAAAGCAATGCAAATATATACAAAGTAAGATATAAACAAGCTAATTTTTAGGATTTTTCAAACTTTTTCAATTTTTTTGGATTTTTGAATGATTTTAAATGCAAAATAAAACATGTTTTTGGATTTTTTTCAAATTTTTCAAACTATGAAAATAGTTTCTCATCCCCCACATAGGAACACACATTGTCCTCAATGTATGAAATAGGATTATTGAAAGTAAAGAGATACATGTTTTTGGGTTTTTGAATGATTTTCTAAAAGGAAAAGAACATGTTTTTGGGTTTTTAAATATTTTGAAAAATAAAAACTTGTTTTTGGGATTTTTTATTTTTGATGAATATTCACAATATGAACAATATATACAAGAGGGTTAGTTATGAAAATGAACTAATTCTATATGAAATGCATGAATTAATCAATATTCCTAAAACTAAATGCAAAATGATATAATACAAAGTGCATGATCTAAGTAAATGCAAGCTAAACTAAATGCTATCAAGAGTCTCGTTGCGGTGGTAAGGTGCATAAATGCAATGCCCCTCATGGGGGTACCTCCCACAAGAAAGTCCAGATAATAAAAATAATAAAAAACTAAGTGTGCCATATCGGAGTCTCGTCGTGGCGGTAATGTGCATAAATGCAATGGCCCTCATAGGGGTACCAACCACAGGAAAGTCCAAAAATGGCACCTAAAAATGCAACTACGTGATGCATGAGAAGTATCTAGATGCAATGCATGTGGTTTGTCATTTTGGATTTTTCAAGAAGGAGCAAAAGATTGGTGTCCGATGGAATGGACACCCGCCTCCAATGTTACCGAGGCCAACCAACACAACACAAAAAAATTACATGTTAAAGAAGCAATTCATATCAATCACAGAGAGGAGAGAAGGAAACAGACACTAGAGGGGAGGGGGTAGATGCTAAACTAGCCACCTAGACACCACTCCGACTCTTCCAATTATTAAACAAAACACAAAACCTCCTCAAAAGGTCTCCATCTCATCCTCATCCTCATCCTCATCCCGCCCCCCACTACCACCACCCTCTTCCCGATTCCCTTGATCTCCCCCGGTCTCCATGCCACCAACCCCTCCCTGGTTTCCAAGGTTGGGGAACAACACATCACGTTGTGCCCAGCCTGGCAAAAAACCATTCGGGACAATGTACTCTTGGTTAGCCAGCAAAAAGTAGTTGGGGTAGGAGGCATAATAATTATTCACCCGGTCTTCATGCATGTTCAAATGCATGTTCTACATGAGACCGGTCAGGTAGTCACCATGAGGGGAGATGGTAGGGTCGGGTGAACATACCCCGAGTACTCAAAGGGGTAGGGGGGAATATTCACATAACTGGGTGGGGGGTAAGGTGCTTGCAAATGTGGTAGGGGAAAAGGGGGAACATGCAATGTTACTTGAGGTGCACTAAGACTCGGTATAGATGTGCGTCGGGGTCGAGGCTGCTGGGGTGACTCTCCCTCCTCCCTAGCGCCACTAGAAGAGGCCCTAGCACCTGCCATCATCACCGGTAGCAGGTAGCTAGGCCGCCTATCAACTAAGTTGGTCCTATGCGCGAAAAACAGGAGTCTATGACAAGGTAGGTAAAAGGGTGTTGCATCCTTGATCACCCAAAGAAATCCCTTTGCCCGGTCAAGCCTAATCCAATTTGAGTGGATTAGGGAAGTCTCGTCTAGAAGTGTCCCCCCGATTAAATCCTCGTACGCCCCATCACTATTAAAGTCGGGGTGAAAGTGCTTAGCCAGAAAAGTCACCAAACCCCCCATGACCACCGTCTGTTTACGCGCTACGGTGGTCTTTCCCAACTTCCTCCACCTCCTAAAAATTTCATTCATAAGGGGAAAGGTGAAGGTCTCCCTCGACCCTTGCACATTCATGTGCGACTCTAAGAGGGTCAGGTCAAGTTGGGTTAGGTTGTTCGGCTCTTGGCGACAGAGAAAGGTACCTGACACTAACCTGTACCAAAAACGGGGCACAGAGTGGTAAATTAAGAGGGCCGAATTTCGCCGAAAATCGGTCAAAACCCTCCCAGTCAAGGCCTCCCAAAGCGGGCTTAAATTGTATCCCTTTGGCTCCTCATAATCCCTTCAAGAAGGGATTTCTAACCCCAATATGGCAGCAAAATCATTCATGGGGACGACATGCAAAGTGTTGGCAAGACGGAAACAAAAACAAGGTTTATTCTCAGCATTTATGCAACTATTCAAACTACTCAAAAATTCCAGAGTGAGACTCCGGTAGAAGAGCTCATGCATAGAGTATAAGGTAGTCCAAGTTTGGATCTCCAACTTGTGGTTGCATGGGAGGTTGATTTTGTGGTGGTGGGTTGTATTGATTTTGGTTGTATTGTGGTTGATTGTAGGAAGGTTGGTTTTGATTGTATTGTTGTCGTTGGAAATTTTGTTGATTGTTTCTCATGGGTGGGGCAACATATGGTTGTGGTTGAGGGTTTTGAACATTTTGGCTTTTGTATGAGAGATTTGGGTGGTTCTTTGTGTTCTCATTGTAGAAGTTGGAGTAGGGGGTTCCTTGCCTATAAGATTGAAAGGCATTCACTTGTTCCACGGATCCTCTACATTCTTGAGGATCATGCCCAAATGTTCCACAACATTCACAAACCCCTTGAGGTAAGCTTGGTGCCATCACCATAGCATTCACTTGTTGCATAGGTTGTTGAGTTAATGAGCTTTGAGCTTGTTGGAATAGAGCCGTTTGTTGGTCCATTTTGAGGTTCATTGCTTCCATATAAGAGCTAAGTTGAGCTCCAAAGTCGGCTCCCATTTGGGTGACGGAGCTCACCTCATGCTTTCCCCTAGGAGTTTGCCTTGGCCTACTAAATTGTGAGTTATGGGCCGCCATCTCCTCTATTCTTGCCCAAGTTTGAGCATCATCTACTTCCGTGAACCTTCCATTTGATTCCATGTTCAAAATTCCTCTAGCATCTTCATAAAGTCCATTCCAAAATTGTTGTACCAAGAACCACTCACTCAAACCATGGTGAGGGCAAGAACGAATGATCTCCTTGAATCGGTCCCAAGCTTCATAGAGTGACTCTTCATCCCTTTGCTTGAAGCCGGTTATCTTAGCTCTCAACATATTTGTCTTTTCCGGTGGATAGAACTTTTGATAAAAAGCTAGAGCTAGCTTCTTCCATGAGTCAATACCTAGAGCAACCTTGTCAAGACTCTTCAACCATCGTTTTGCCGCTCCAATAAGAGAGAAAGGAAACAAAACCCATCGAATTTGTCTTGAGTCACTCCCGTTTGAGAAACGGCATCACAATAATCACAAAAAGTCTCCATGTGTAGATGAGGGTCTTCACTTGGCATACCTCCAAATTGGTTCCTCTCCACCAATTGGATAAAAGCGGTTTTAGCAATGAAATTTCCGGTTAGATTTTTTGGTACGGGGGTGGTGTTTGGAAGAGTATCTTCTGTGGGAATGGAGTGAGATGCGAATTTAGGCATTCTTAGGAGAGTGGGTGGTTGGATGGGAAGTGGGATGGTTGGTGGGATTCCTTAAGGATTCACAAAATCCGCGATCGGCACAAAATCCTCCCAATTCTGTACCCTTGAATGCTCAATTTCTACCTCGTTACTTTCCCGAATTTCCCTTTCTTCAATCGAAGGTAAAGGCGCCTCCGTTGTAGTAATCGGATTCGAAGAAGAGCTTCTATTTGCGGTTTTGAAGACTTTGCGAAGTCTCCTAAATGTCCTTTCGATCTCAGGATCGATTGGACGTTGATCCTTTGGGGGAGCTCGCCTGGGCATATAAGAAAACTAAATGTAAACGGTGAGAAGGCCTCGAGAAACTAGGTTTCTCAAGACAAGAGGCAAAAAACTAAAGCAAACTAAAAACAATCAAATTAAACATACACCGTCCCCGGCAACGGCGCCATTTTGATGTAGGAAAAAGTGGTGTAGTAAGAGTGTCGATCTCAGGGATGGTTGGTGTCTAGAAATGATCTAAAAGTATACTAGAGTCTCTTGCAAGTCACAAAGTAATTTTTGGGTTTGGGTTTGTAGACTAAACTAAGATAACAATAATTAAAAACAATTAAAAATGACAAAAGGGTTCTAGTGAGTCGGGTTCATAGTTAATGGGTAGTCAAACTTGGGCGAGGTGGATTGAGGCTCTCGATCTTACAATCCCTCCCATATACCGAACCAAGCTAGTTCTCGGGTACACACGGTCGATATACCAACTATATGCAAATCCTAACATATTCCGAGGCTATCGATCTTACCTAAATGTATAAAAAACATGAATCATGCAAGTTTGTCAAGCAAGCATTTCATCAAACATCGAGTATGCATAAGTTGGAAGAAAGACAATTAATCAACAAATCAACCCAACAAACAAAGATTAACCCTCATTAAAACCCATTATCCCCCACTAATCCTAGATTAATCACTACTCACTACTTAACATTAGGATTATGGAGGAATAAAATATAAAACTAAGACAAGACATAATGATAAGAAGGAAACAAAACAAGTAATGAAATGATAAGATTTACAATATAAGAAAAGGGATTAAGAAGATATACCAACTAATTAAGGCAAAAGATGAACAACAAAAGAGGAGCTCTTTGGTAAAGGAGAAGACTTTTTCACCAATCTTCAAGTACAAAACCCAGAAATCCAATTACATCACTTGATTTAAAACTAATTAAAGAGTAATTGAGGAAAGATTAAACTAATTAGGAGGACTAATTTGAGTCTAGGGTTTCGTGCCCTTTAATTACATAAGGGGGTCTATTTATAGGTTTACAAAATGACGGAAAGATGGGCCTCGAGAAGCTTCATGGACTGGCAAAGTCACGACCGTGAAATAGGTTTCACTGTCGTGAAACACGTCTCACGACCGTGAAACTCCAAGTCACGGTCGTGAGATTAGTGGCAGAGCAAGGTCTTCTTTCACGAACAAGTCACGACCGTGAAACAAGTTTCACGACCGTGACTGAGCTTTTACGACCGTGAAATGAGTTTCACGGCCGTGAGCTGAAATATACAATAATCAACCTTCTTGGAAAGGCATCTCACGACCTTGAGATGCCTTTCACGCCCGTGAAAACTTTCTTGTCCCTCTTCCTTTGCTTGACTTTGTTACTTCTGTCCGGGTTTCGCTTCCCTTGACTCGAGAGGGCTTTGGCGCATCGAGTAGGACCCCCAAGGGTATGTGGGGCCCCCAAGGTATGTCGTGGGTCCTCCGAGTGATTCACCTTCTTCTTTGTTGATCAAAACTTGGTAGAAATCGCCTCAAATGACGTTTTACCTACAAAAACACGATAAAAGCGAGAAATATGCTAGAAGAAGGTAAAACACGTAGAAACGCTCTTAGGGAGCGTCAAAGGCAAGCAAAACGAGACAAAAGGAGGTGAAAATGTAGGGTGAAATGACACTATATCAGTCACAATCATGATAAGCACTTCCAACGCAGTATCTCCGACCTTTACAGGTTAACTTCGGATCCTCAAATAAGTGGCTTAAATGAACTAACTCTATAATATAACTCTTAAGTAACGGGCTATATTCTAATCTTATCTCATAGTAAAATATAACAAATTAATCAAATATGAAAATAAGACCAAATACGAAAGTGAGTGGAACATAACCATAAAATGTTAACACACACTCTACACATTTCTTAATCATACAGTTACATATGCAAGTAAAGAGAATCACGTATCAAAGTACATAAAAGGTCCTTATTGGTTTCTACCCATTTACTCTCACTCAATTTAACTAAGCCAATTTATTTTAGTCATTTACTAAGCAAGAGTTGGGAGCGTGTTCGCTCTGATACCAACTGTAACAACCCGGATTTTTTTAAAGAAAAAGATACCTAATAATAATAATTCATCAGAATATAAAGATGAAACAAGGGTCAAGGTGGCGGAAACACCTGACCATTCCGGATCGATACTCAAATCCAAATATAAACTATTACATTATAACTATTCTCAAACTAGATTTAAGTTCCTAAATAGTTTATTAATCTCGCCACGAGTCTCTCCAGCCCAAGCATCCAAACAAGCAGCAATCACTTCAACCTGAGAATGGAGGTCGACAATCAGTCGGGAGTAACTAGATGCTCTCGCACTCATGTTTACAATAGGCTGAATTAATAACAATCTATAACAACAGGCAGTAATCATAAATGACATGTGAAGCAATCTATACAATATGATATACATTGGAACTTACCAAGACTGAACAAAACCTACATGAATGCAATCCTTCAAACCTACACCATATGCAACCACTAGACCATGAATACATCCCAGACCGAAAGTAGCACACGATCCATAGCAACATAAGGCACAATGCTAGCAACAAAGCATAACGAATAGAGTGAACGCCTGTTAGAGCGTATAACCACTGCCTCTAACTTGACAGAGCGTATAACCATTGCCTCTGTCAGTTGTGGACCGTATCACCATTGCCTCCACGGTACTATGTATAGCGTATCACCACTGCCTATATGCCTAAGACCTAGCTAGACCTCTCGATGCATTAATTGTACATCGAGCGACACTCGGGACCCAGAGCATTTAACTGATCTCTCTAGCCACCCACGAACATAGACCAAATAAACCACCGAAGGACGACTCTTGATTTATTCCGATAGTATTTAATTGATACTACCGTCATCTATTCGAACTAGCCAACAAACAAATGCATAGTTTAACTAACTGTACAAAACATGCGTGAACAACATCACGGCTCAACTCAATAGAACAGTTTAACTGACTGTCCAACCTCAAATCATAGAACAGTTTAACTGACTGCTCTACTCATCAAACAATGAGAGTAACCAAGATAATATACAAACATAGCGTTATAGTTCAAGTAACCATAACACCATACATAAGCAAGCACAGATGACCAAAGTGTTGGAGCAGTGTCCTCCACAATAGTGGCATTTATATTTAAATCTCATTTTGGTAATATTGGTGGGATGACTAGTAATTTTTGATATCTCCACGTCAGTTGGTAACGTAAATCGATAACGGTCAACTGACTAGAGTTAGACGTTATTGTCGTATGACGGCGGTAATCAACTGACCCCTTTCGGTCACACCTATAGGATGAGACCCAAACAGAAATCTAATTATTTGTATACGATACATATTAATTAGTACTTTATATATATTTGATATATGTTTAGTTACGAGAGTTAATTATTGGAAATTGAGTTACGAACTCATTCCGGATAAGTTTATTAGTCAATTATACGATAATTGACTGAATAAATTTTACGTCTTATTTTGATACGATTAAATAAGATTTAATTTAATGATTAATAGTTAACTCATTAAATTAGTTGAGGTTATGCATATAATTTGAGGTAGAGGTGATTAGTTAATTATATTTACAAGGAGTTATAAAATAAACTAACTAGGCATTGTGGGACCCATTATATATTGATATAATGATAAAATATCACTTAAAAGTTAAGTGTATATTATTTATTGATTTGAGTCATATAATTGTTATATGATCAAATTAACTCTTAATTATACAAGATAATTAATCATATGATTATAAGTATTTGTGAGACAAATATCAAAAATCAAAATGGACCACATGACACTAGTGGGTGCCGAAATTGGTAGTGTACAACATGATGATTGTTGTTTCTTGTATTACACTACATCTTGTTATCATGTCATGTTTATGACACATGATCATAACCTTACTCACATCTACACTCAACCCATTTGCATGGGATTATTTTAAGCAAAAATAAGAGGCCACATAGGCCATGATGGCCGGACCATAGTGTCCTTAAAAGGACAACTTTGTTGTTCATTTTTGCTTGGTTGTTCATTCTTATTTGCATGCTTATCTCACTAAAAATCCTCATCTCTCTAAAACCTCTCAAATACTAATATTTTCCTATTACTAGAGTAGTAATAAAATCTAATAATAGTTCATCTTTTCACTTGTGTTTTCTAGTCAAAAACCAAGTGATTAGTTTGGGTTCTCTCTTGGGTGCATCTCAAAGGAGGTCTTCTAATTTGAACATTACAAGGAGGATCATCTTTTTCTTACTAGCACAAGAACAACAAGAAAGGTGTTTCTTGTTGTGCCCATATAACCGAAATTTCCCAATGTAAGGAAATTTCTTCTTACTTTTTATTATGCATTTTAATTTGCATGCATGTTACATAGAGCTTTATTAAACACTAAATTAACAAGTAATTTAGTAACTAATTAGAGGAGTCTAATTAGGGTCTATGAACTATCATGTGGTATCAGAGCTAGCTTGTAGCATGCATGTTGATTTTGAGCATTAAAATCGGGTTATACGATAACTTGAGTAAAAATCGAAAATTTATGTTAAAAATGGTTTTCACGAAATTTTCTGATTTTCATGCATACCTACTGACCTCAAAATGTTTGTGGTCAAATTTGGTGAATTTACGAATTAATTTGCTATTTATTATGATTTATGGCCTTTATAACCGAGTTAACATGCGGTTTTATGTTAAAAGTTAACTAAAAATAGTTTCATGTTGAATCTGGCCTCAAATTTTTAATATGTTCTCACATGCATGGTGTACATATTGTATGTAATTTTTCGTGACATTTAGTCATGTATTGCATGGTTATTGATTTTTATTGGATAAAAATCGATTTAAAGGAGTTATTTTGTTCTTAAAATTGAAACGAGACTTTCTGGAGTTCAAAATTTTTTGTACATTTTAAAATATTATTTATATCATCCTGGTAAAATTTGAAAATTTGTTTCATCATTTTACTATTTTAGTTGGTTTTTATTTGATAAAAACCGATTCTTATAAAGCTATTTGTTCATAAAATCATTTCAAATTTTTTGGGCAAATGTTTTTTGTTCTTGAGGTTCCTGGAAGTGTTCCAGTATGTACAAATATTTTTGTTTCAATTTTAATGATTTTTAATTTTATTTTGGGTTTAATTCATAAAAGTTATGAATAAACCTCTTTAAATAGCAAATGCGATCAATTCAAACTAATTAAATACAAGTGAAATTAGTGGGGACTAATTTTGAGTTCTAAATCAGTTTAGATAATTAGTTTGAGCTTAAATACGATTTAAGTGTTGATTATTGATTTTTAGTAGATAAAAATCGATAAAATTCGTAAAAACCGAGCTAGAATGAACATGACAAGTGTTGAGGGTGATTTTGGCAAGATTTTACAGCATTTTTTTTATGTTGTTGAATGAATGAATGTCATTTATTTATTTTATTGCAAGTTGTACCTAGTATGGCCTAGATTATTTTAATCGGTATTACCCGTAATGTAAGGGAATACCGATTTGGTTGTAATTTATTGCGATTTCGTATCGCCGTTTTGTAATAATTAATAATTTCATTTTATATATCAAATGTATAATAGGAATTTGCTATGTATTCATTTGTATTTTTGTAATTATTTATTGTGAAGACGGTGATTCCCAAAGTCGGTGTTCCAAAAGACGGTGTCATATTGGAAAGCGTTCCATGAAGAGGCAAGGGACCAAGGAGTTGGTTTCCGATTTGTAATCATCTAGTTAATTATATTAGCTAGGTGGCCATACTAGGATTTAATTTGATTGCTTGCTTTATTTTTTCCGCACATGCCAAAATCACCAACATGCATTTTATTTATCGATTGTCAATTCAACGTTATTCAAAATTCACCGACTTAGTTCACTTATAAGGAATTAATAACTAAAATTGGCAAGACCTCTCACATAACTTAAAAAGGAATTGAGATTTAGCCTTACCAATTGAAGCACCTATGAACCCCGTGTTAATTAGAACAACCACAACGTGAACCTTTTTTTACCTCGGGTAAGTAGGGTGATACGATCACACGCTTAAATTGGGTTGGACTCAACAAGATAAGCGTTATCTTGGGACTAGGAGATGGTTTTAGTTGAAATCCGTCGACCGAGAGTTCTAGGAGTAGAATTAGTCAAAAGTTGACTTACCGTCTTTTACATAAAAGTTGCATGACATGTTCTTTTGTCTAAAATGCGGGTCTCGGAATCGCTTATATAATTTCGTGAGGGGTCATTATATGAGTCACTTGTTTAAATTGGTTATACAAATAAAATTGATTAAAACAATGAATGTTAATATTTCCTAATTTTGTTGTAGTTATTCATAATTCGCAATGGCAAACAATAACAACACCGTTCAACTAGGAAAAGACTCATGGCTAAGGTCCGTTATGGACAAATGCATCTTAAAAGACGATGGAACTAATTTCGTCGGGTGGGAGCAAACGATCAAGAGCGCGGCGTTATCGGATAACGTTTTGCGCTACTTGACCGAGGCACCTCCCAATGAACCCGGCCCAAGAGCCACTAATGCGGCCAAAGCCGCCTATGAGGAATACCTTAAGGTAGCAAACGACGTCAAGATGGTCTTGATTTGGTCGATGTCCTCAACCCTTAAGCACCAATACATCACCCTTGGAGCATATGAGATATTCTCTAGGGTGACATTGGCTTTTTCTCAATCACCCGAGATTCGCCAATACAATGCTATGACTCGGCTTTTTGAAGCCAAGCTATAGAAGGGCCAAAAGGTTGGTCCACATGTGCTTAAGATGGTGGAACATGTTGACACTCTAGATCGTCTAGGGGTCAAAATTCCTAAGAAGCTAGCGGTTGGCCGCATCCTTCACTCACTTCCTCCCAAGTTTGCCCAAGCTAGGGCAAACTATAACATGCATGGCATGGATAAAAGCTTTCACGAGCTCCATGCTCTCCTTACCCAAGTCGAACGGGATATGGAAGCAAGTGGGAGTGAGCAAAGGGATGTTCTTTCAATGAGATTGAAGAACTTAAAGCTAGGGGTTCAAAAGGGGAAGGGAAAAGCCAAGGCCCAATTTAAGAAGCAAGGAAAGGGGAAGGGCAAAGCTATAATGTATAGTAATGCCAAGGCTAAGGGTAAGAAGCACGCCGAAGCCGAATGCTTTTATTGTAAAGGCAAGGGACATTGGAAACGCAATTGTCCCAAGTATTTGAAGGATAAGAAGGACGGATGTGTGACACCGTCAAGTATAATCCTCTCTTCTCTCTATATGATAGATATTAACTATGCTTGCACTTCCACTTGGGTATTTGATACTGGATGTGGTTCTCACCTTTGTAATCACTTGCAGGGGCTGAAGGACGTGCTAGCACTAGCCAAGGGTGATGTGGACCTACGAATGGGGAATGGAGCAAGAGTTGCCGCCGTCTCTGTAGGAACTTATGTATTAACCTTAGCTAGTGGTCTTGAGTTGTATTTAAATATTTGTTATTTTGTACCCTCCTTGACTAAGAACATTATCTCCATTTCCGTACTTGACGCGGAGGGTTTCTCTTTTGTAATCAAGAACAATAGTTGTTCATTTTCTTTTAATGATGTGTTTTATGGTAAAGCCATCTCTATTGGAGGTATTTATTTTCTTGATAATGTTAATGAAATATATCATGTAGAAAGCAAGAAGCTCAAATTAGGTGAACCTAATCAATCATACCTTTGGCATTGTCGTTTAGGTCATATAAACGAACGACGCATAAAGAGACTTGTTTCAACGAAACTTCTCAAACCATTTGATTATGAATCTTATGGTGAATGCGAATCTTTTCTTTTGGGCAAGATGACTCGTGCTCCTTTTACGGGAAAAGGGACACGAGCAAGTGAAGTATTAGGCCTTGTACATACCGACGTATGTGACCCAATGACTCACCAAGCTAGAGGTGGTTACAAGTACTTCATTACTTTTACCGACGATTTAAGTAGATATGGATACGTCTACTTAATGAGGCATAAGAATGAAGCCTTTGAAAAGTTCAAAGAGTTTCAACATGAAGTGGAAAACCAATTGAATAAGAAGATAAAAACCCTACGATCTGATCGTGGTGGTGAATATCTAAATTATGAATTTGATTCACACCTAAAAGATTGTGGTATAGTATCACAATGGACTCCTCCTGGAACACCTCAATTAAATGGTGTGTCTGAAAGGAGAAACCGAACTTTATTAGATATGGTTCGGTCGATGATGAGCCTTACAGAGCTTCCTGACTCGTTTTGGGGATTTGCCATCTTAACCGCAACATTTTCACTAAATCGTAGCCCGACTAAAGCGCCAATAAAACTCCATATGAGATATGGAAAGGAAAGGTTCCTTATTTGTCGTTTATGAAAATTTGGGGTTGCGAGGCGTTTGTTCATGAGAAGTCTAATGACAAGCTCGCACCCAGATCCGACAAATGTTATTTTGTAGGATACCCTAAGGAGACTCGTGGATATTACTTCTACAACCGTCATGAGGACAAAGTGTTTGTGTCTCGTGATGCTGTCTTTCTAGAAAGCGATTTCGTTTCTAAAAGGCAGAGTGGGAGAAAATTCGAACTTGATGAAGTTCGAGAGCCACAAACCGAAAATGAAATGGAGGAAAACGTTCCCTCCTCGTCTGAAACGGTTATTGTCCCTAGAAGGTCAGGTAGAATTAGTTCTCAACCTGATCGTTACCTCGGATGTATCGAGGGAGATGGTGATTTATTACTTTTTGAAAGTGATGAACCCACAACCTACAAGTCGGCCGTTTCTAGTCCCGACTCCAAGCATTGGCTAGAGGCCATGCAATCCGAAATGGATTCTATGTACGAAAATCAAGTATGGGACTTGGTAGACTTACCTGAGAAGGTGCGACCTCTTCAGTGCAAGTGGATCTACAAGATCAAGAATGGCATAGATGGACATATTGATGTCTACAAAGCTAGATTGGTGGCAAAAGGCTTCACTCAAGTTCATGGTTTACACTATGACGAAACTTTTGCCCCAGTCGCTATGCTTCGATCCATTAGGATTCTCTTAGCGGTTGCCGCATTTTATAACTATGAAATTTGGCAAATGGATGTCAAAACCGCCTTCTTGAATGGGATTCTAGAAGAGGAAGTGTACATGACACAACCTGAAGGTTTTGAGGATAAATCCAACCCTAAGAAGGTATGCAAACTTAAGAGATCCATTTATGGTCTTAAGCAAGCATCAAGGAGTTGGAATCATCGCTTCGATCATGTAATTAAACAAAATGGATTCACTCGAAGTGTCGAGGAACCATGTTTATACATGAAGTTTAGTGGGAGCAAAGTTACTTTCCTTATCTTGTATGTGGATGACATACTTCTCATTGGGAATGATATACCAATGCTTACTTCTACCAAGGAGTGGCTTGGTAAACATTTCCAGATGAAGGATTTGGGAGAGGCACAACGCATTTTGGGTATCCGGATCTATAGAGATAGATCCAAGAGGATACTAGCATTAAGTCAAGAAGCTTATATAGATAAGATTCTTGATCGGTTCAAAATGAAAGACTCTAAGAGAGGCTTTCTTCCAATAGGTCATGGTATCACTCTGAGTAAATCCCAGAGTCCTACCGTCACCGAGGAGATTGAACGCATGAAGTTGATACCTTATGCTTCAGCAGTTGGGTCAATCATGTATGCTATGATGTGCACTCGCCCTGACGTCGCCTATGCTTTGAGCATGACGAGTCGTTATCAAGCCAATCCAGGTGAGAGTCACTGGATAGCCGTAAAGAACATCCTTAAGTACTTACGAAGGACTAAAGATTCGTTCTTGGTGTTTGGAGGAGAGACTGAGTTGCGTGTAAAGGGTTACACGGACGCTAGTTTCCAAACTGATAGGGATGATTTAAAATCCCAATCCGGCTATGTCTTTATGTTGAATGGAGGAGCCGTTTGCTGGAAGAGCTTCAAGCAAAGCGTGACTGCGGATTCTACAACAGAAGCTGAGTACCTCGCGGCATCAGAGGCTGCAAAGGAAGCTGTGTGGATTCGGCAGTTCTTGGAAGGACTAGGAGTAGTCCCTACTGCCACAGATCCCATCACGATGTATTGTGATAACAGTGGGGCTATCTTTCAAGCAAAGGAGCCCAAGTCTAGTAACAAGTCTAGACATGTACTTAGGAAATACCATGTAATTAGAGATTACGTGGAGAGGAAGGAAATAGATGTATGTAAGGTTGGGACAGACGATAACATCGCTGATCCTCTAACCAAGCCTCTTACAAAGGCTAAACATGACAGTCATGTCGTCTCGATGGGATTAAGACGAGTTCCTGAATTCCTCTAGATTATGTGATATGTAATAATTGAATGTTGTATCAATGTTTACATATATGATAATTGCATTCATTGTTCGAGTTTTATATGAGCTCTTTTATTTAGTATTGACTAAATTTTATTACTTTGTTTTATCCGAATTGGTTATAAGAAAGGTTGAACCCAATTCAAGTGAACATGATGAACTTAGTAATTGTCCCTAGTCATTTGCATAAGGTGACGTCTCGCAATGACTAGATTGTAAGTCGATCGATGGTTGGTTCAGCACCATGGAGTCATGGAGATGACTGATCGTTTACATAGACAGACTGTAGAGACACTCTGTCGGACAGTGACCATGATAGAGTCCCTTATCAAAATTGTTGAAGCCTGGTCGTGGCGGGGATTTCTATTATATTCCTATGAGTCGATTCTTTAGACTGGCGACCATTTACCTGAGTCGGTGTATTTTCCGATTGACTTTGGTTTTTGTCCTAGGTCGTGCCGTGAAAGGAGGCCGATGGGCATCTACTGGGTCATGGTGATTTGCATTATACAGTGTAAGTTGGGTCAACAGGAATTGTCCACCCACGTTGGGTATTAACATCTTCGGGCCACTCGAGGAGTAGTGACTGGAAATGCGTGGCCACGCTCGGAAGAGATCTATGGTAGATTTTCCGGTCAGACAGTTACTCTCCAGATCGAGAAAACCACTCAATTTATTTTTCCAATCGCAAGTGCGACCTGAAAGACACCTTGCGATGAGTGGGAGGATGTGACGCTAAAGTGACAAGAGAATTGGTAGCACACAACTTGTCGAGACAAGTGGGAGATATTGTGGGAGTAAGGAGTCCTCCGCAATAGTGTGGCTACATGCACAACTTGTATCGGACAAGTGGGAGATTGTTGGAGCAAGTGTCCTCCACAATAGTGCATTTATATTATAAATCTCATTTTTGGAATATTAGTGGGATGACTAGTATTTTGGATACTACTCCACGTTAGTTTGATTAACGTAAATCGATAACGGTTCAGCTGACTAGAGTTATACTTTATTGTCGTATGACCGACGGTAATCAACTGACCCCTTTCGGTCACACCTATAGGATGAGACCCAAACAGAAATCTAATTATTTGTATACGATACATATTAATTAGTACTTTATATATATATTTGATATATGTTTAGTTACGAGAGTTAATTATTGGAAGAGTTTGTGAACTCATTCCGGATAAGTTTATTAGTCAATATACGATAATTGACTGAATAAATTTTACGTCTTATTTTAAATACGATTAATAAATTTAATTAATGATTAATAGTTAATTCATTAAATTAGTTGAGGTTTATGCATATACTTTGAGGTAGAGGTGATTAGTTAATTATATTTACAAGAGTTGTAAATAATCTACTAGGCATTGTGGGACCCATTATATATTATATATTGATAAAATATCACTTAAAAGTTAAGTGTATATTATTTATTAATTTGAGTCATATAATTGTTATATTATCAAATTAACCCTTAATTATACAAGATAATTAAACATATGATTATAAGTATTTGTGGGACAAATATCAAAAATCAAAATGGACCATATGTCACTAGTGGAGGCCGGATTTTTGTAGTGTACAACATGATGATTGTTGTTGCTTGTTTTACACTACAACATGTGATCATGTCATGTTTATGACACATGATCTTAGTCTTATTCACTACTACACTCAAAGTAATTGCATGGGATTATTTTAAGCAAAATAAGAGGCCACATAGGGCTCTCTTGGCCGGACCATAGTGTCCTTATAAGGACAACTATGTTGTTCATTTTGCTTGCTTGTTCATTCTTGTTTTGAATGCTTATCTCACTAAAATCCTCATCTCTCTAAAAACCTCTCAAATACTAATATTTTCCTATTACTAGAGTAGTAATAAAATCTAATATTAGTTCATCTTTTCACTTGTGTTTTCTAGTCAAAAAAACATAAGTGATAAGTTTGGGTTCTCTCTTGGGTGCATCTAAAAGGAGGTCTTCTAGTTTGAAGATTACAAGGAGGATCATCTATTTCTTTCTAGCACAAGAACAACAAGAAAGGTGTTTCTTGTTGTGCCAATATAAACCGAAATTTCCCAATGTAAGGAAATTTCTTCTTACTTTTTATTATGCATTTTAATTTGCATGCATGCTACATAGATCTTTATTAAACACTAAATTAACAAGTAATTTAGTAACTAATTAGAGGAGTCTAATTAGGGTCTATGAACTTTCAGAATCTTTCATGGGTTGTTAGTTATGGAGTTTACGTATCGATGGACCTTGGAAGATTGTAATTGAATTTGAATAATGGGGAGATGTTACTCGATGTGTCGTACTTATGAAATATTTTGGTAAGAATCTGATGATTGAAAATATTGAGGATATATTGCACTCTCTTGAGGACTAGATTCTGGTACAGTTAGTATTGTCGAGTTGCGATCGACATTTGAATTTTCATAGAGGGAAGATAGTATAGGGGTTCATCCTTCTTTCTTTACTTCTTTCTATTCGATTTATTCTTTCGAATATTCCGTTCTCTCTATAGAATATCATCCTCTATAGATAGATTGTTAGAAGTTTTAGTTAGAAATTTTAAGCATAGATAGTAGAGTTATTACCATTACTACTAAATTTTTGAACTAAAAGCTTTTGGAAATGTTTTATGATTTCAAGTATTTTACCGTCAAGGAGTGTTGAGACTAGTTATTGGAGACGTTCGATAACTAGTTTTCCCATTTATTGATGCGAAAATGTATCTTTTAAAGTCTTTGACTTGGACGATGAGATTCTTGACTGCAGACGAGAATCTTCCGCCCTATTGATAAGACCCTATATTTTTATTACAAATATATTTTTTAAACAGTTTTGAAATAGACCTACATATATGTTACTTTCCTTCTTCTAAGTTTCGAGGACGAAACTTTTTAAAAGGAGGGGTGATTGTAACAACCCGAAAAGTACCCAATTTTTCTAGTAAAATTTCTGAAGGATACTTTCCAGCAAGGTTAAGTTTTTAAAATAGAATTTATTGTTTCGAGTCGTATTTTAAAATTCCGAGTTCGTATTTGGAATTTCTGAGAGATTTCATGAAAATCCCGTTTTTAGTCATCTTTGACTTTTCTTGACTTTTAAGTCGTCTTTGACTTTTCTTGACTTTTTAAAGTCGTCATTGACTTTTCTTGACTTTTAAGTCGTCATAAACTTTTCCTGGTTGGCCTTTCTGGAGTTTCGCCTCAAAGAAGCGACAGGTATGCTCATATGTAACGATTCTGGGTGCTTTTGAAAATTCGTTAGTGAGCGTGGTGAAAATCTTATTTGCACCTTGGGCAATGAAGCTTCTTTGCAAATTGGGTTCCATTGCAAAGATAAGTACGTTCTTTATCGCACCCTCTTCCATAACGAAGTCACTATAAGCAAGTGACTCGTTAGCTCTCGTATTGGGGCCTGGGTTTGGCGGTATTGGCTCAGTCAAGTACTGGAGCTTGCTGTCAGCAATGGCTGCATTCCGTAATGCCGCCTCCCAGTCCGCAAAGTTGGACCCGTCATTCTTCAGTCGTGTGGACTGATTCATGTGGTCCATGAAAGTTTTAAGCCAGGACTCGCGTGCGAGTGTGGCAATTGGCATGGGCACATCATTATGGCCAGCCATTTGTTATAAGCAGTATTATCAATATAAAACGAAATCTACACTGCGAAAAGGAAGAAAAAATATAATAATAAGCATACTCATCGATATGAATTAAGTCTAGTGCAAACCTTGTTTAATGCGAAGACTCAAGCATTTATACAATTGACCTCCCTCAAGAATTATATAAATGATCCCAAGACTCAATTATCTGTAAATTGATAAGCCAACCTCTTGGCTAGTTCTACCTTTAGAATTATTGGTCGATAAAATTTTATCTATAGTGCATTATAATCACGGGAAACTCTTCGGATTATAATGTTGAGGTAAAATAAGTCAACACATACTACTTACCCAACAAAGAAGGGGTCATATGGAGAGTAAGGTCCTATATGCCTACCGACGAAGAAGGGATTCATAGTAGTTTGGCCTATAAAGACTAGTCTCAATTTTAGGTTTTAGAGGAAGATCCCATCAACTTTTATTTTAATTCATTTTAAGTGAACGAATATCTAACATGCGAGAGTGAATAAGCTAAGATGATGGCTTAAAATTCGTGTGACATCTTTATGTCCATGATAAATAACATCCAAACTATATGAGTCAATTTTCATGCATTTTTAGTAGTAGGTGGTTTGGTTTAGGCGGAATATGATGCACTAACAATCATGTGAAGATATGCAACAAGAACAAAAAATACGTAAAATTACAAAGTCCTAGTGTGGCCTATCTACCAAAATGAATAAAAATACAACTTTGGAATCCATCCAAATTGGACCCGAAAGCTTGTCTTGATGTTACATCTTGATCCATGTAGCGGGAGTGAGCAATCTGATCTCCATCTTTAGTCTTCTTAAATTACATTTAATAAATTAGAAAATATAAACCTATTTACATTATAATTTAAAAACATAATTTTAAAGAAAACAAAAGGAGATTCGAGATCTCAAAATTACATCAAGATCATGTTTCCATCATTACGAAAACATAATCAACTAAGGCCACACTAGGTATTACAAAATACAACCAATTGCAAAAATACGTAAATAAACCATTCAACAAATCATTCAACAAAATAAAATGCATCAACAATAAATTAATCATTCAAGACATAATTCCTTAATTATGTAGAGTAATTTATCCAAACCACCTAATTTAAAATGATCAAAATTATGTGACAATTCCTTAATTACTCAGAATAATTTCAATCAAACATAATCCAATTTTAATTCATATTATCGTATAATATGAATTAATCCAACATTATTTTAAACCGTTTTAAAATAATTGGGTATCCAATAATTGCGAACTTTTTCACAACAACAATCATACATCATCAATATAATGCATAAAAGGAAAACTAATTCGGCCAACATTAAAAAAAAAAAAAACGAAACAAATCCGAATTTTTTTTTTTTTTTCAACAGCTACGGCCTGTTTTTTTTTTTTTTTTTTTACTTTTACAAATTAAACATATAATTTGATGTTGCTAATATTACAAGATCGGTACAATTATCAACATTCAATCATTATTAAACATTGATTCAAACTAGATGATTTAATTTAACAAATTAAAATGAATATCTAAATCATGATTAAATCGATTATCTTAATATTCAACTAATCATAATTGATTTGAACATCATAAAAATTCATGAATCATGATGCAAAACAACAATTTGTCATCATGTATACCGAAAATATATAGCACAAACAAATGTTCATTAACATTCAAAAACAATTTCCATTTACGTTTTAATTTAATCCTTATTACATTAAAACATCTACAAATTTATCATATTGTCATCTTAACAATTTCAATTAACAATATCAATAAATCAAAATTAAAACAAGAATTAAAATTAAAAAAAACAAAAAAAAATATCACGGCCAAAAAAAAATACACGACTGTTTTTTTTTTTTTTTTTTTTTTTTAAATTGGACCGAAATAAAAAATTTTCATCATTTATGAAAAATCATATAAAATAATTTCGTACCCTTGGCTGTGATACCACTTGTGGGAAATATCGGTATATTTCATACATAAGATTTAAGGATTATAACGAAATTATAATATATGAAAAACAAGTCATAAACGAAAAACATAAAGATTAGAATCAACCTTTTGGTCGTAGCAATATGGCCTAAGAACAAATATCAAAATCGATATTCTCCTAATTGTTGCACCTAAGATGCTCTGAGATATGCCTTTTCTAGTGTTAGAAAGAATACAAAAATTACTGATGATTTTTGTGTCAAGTCATGAATGATGAATCATGTAGAGAAGAAGAGTTTATATAAGACTCTCCTCCTCCTCTTTTCGCCGTGCAAGTAGAGGTCTAGTAGAGGGAGGAGTCTCCCTCTTTTTCTTCTACTTGTTTTAGGAAGTATAGTGAAGATAGGAGTCTTCCTTCTTTTATTTATTTAATGTATAATATGTGTATGTATTATTATAATATATACGTCAATTATAAACATCGTATATTTATAATTTGCTAATTAAATACAACAGTATATTTTTAATTACGAATTAACATTTAATTTGTTTAAGCTTACATTATTTAATCGTATTAAATAATTACATTATATACATTAATTAGATATAACTGTTTATATTCAATTACGAATTAACATGTAATTCGTCCCAGCCAGTATTATTTAATCGTATTAAATAATCGTATCATCATTATATTGATTAACCTTTTAGTCATATACATCGACTAACCGTTTAGTCATATAAGGCATCAATATGATCATATTTTTCATATAATCATATCTCTCAAACACATCCTTTAGGTGTGACTTTTAGGGACCAGTTGATCACCGCCATTAAAATGACAATAACGTCAAACTTCTAGCAAGCCAACCGTTATCAATAAACGTTAACCAACTGATAAGAACACTATGTATACCCTGTGAACCTGCAAGAGATTTATACACGTTATCACACTAACTGTGGAGGACACTAGCGCCAACAAGTTAGTATAGAGTATTTGGTGATACTCTCCTTGAATTATATTCATAGTTGATTATACGAGTGGGTTGACAATTTTTGTAGTCCGGAGAAAGGTACTAAAGATTATTAATCGAGAATAGTGGACGTAGGTTTCGACTTGTGAAACTGAACCACTTCAAAAATCACGTGTGTCTCTCTCTCCTTTTCGTTATTTCGTTACTAGTACTTACTTTGATTAATTAATTAGTTGATTTTAATCTATAGAATCAAATAATTGATTACATATCATATAAATCGAAAAAGTGGGGATAGCTTTTAATACTCAATTCACCCCCCCCCCCCTTTTCGTATTCGATCAATAGACTCTACAGTTGGTATCGGAGCCTCGTGCTCTTGATTGCCTTACAGCAAGGAGTCTAATCCATTTTTTTATTATTTATTTTCCGCTGCATTTAATTTTATTTTAATGGATTCCAAACACTTAAAGTGTCCTGTATTCAATGGGAAGAACTGTAGCTTATGGAAAAATATGATGACCCATTACATAAAGGGTAACGACTGGGAGTGCTGGCTAATCATTAAGAATGGCCCTAATAAGATAATTCTTGGATCTGTTACTAGCAGTTACACCGAAAAGAAAGAACATGACTATGTTGAGGCAGATTATAAGAAAGTTGAGAAAAATTTAAAAGCTATCAGTCTATTTCAAAACGGCATGATTTCTACTGAGTTTGACCGTTTCTCATCTAGCTTAACTGCCAAGGAAATATTTGATGGTCTAGAGTTAGCATATGAGGGAACAACTGTTGTCAAAAAGCAACGCATTGCATTGTTAATGCGAAAATACAAATTGTTCTCTATGGAGCAAAATGAATCGCTTGATAGCATGTCCACTCGCTTCTCTAGTATCATTAATGAATTGAAAATCATGGAAAAACTTTTGACTCCCAGGAAATTGCTAGAAAGATCCTTAGAAGTCTGTCTAAACGATGGAGACCTAAGGTGACGGTAATTGAGGAATGTAAAGATCTATCTAACCTATCTTATCAAGTGCTACTCGGAATCCTAATGGCTCACGAGATTACCCTTGATGAGGATGAGGCAAACAATAGCAATAGTAAGAAAGTGGATTTACAAGATGAGTATAGTGAAAAACAAGATTCGGATCTTGAAGATGAAATAGTGTTATTTGCTAGGCGTTTTAAGAAAAAATTCTTTAATCAAAAACAAGGAAAAACGTTTAACAATAACACTAAAAAATCTTATAAGAAGTGTAGAGTCTATTGATCGAATACGAAAGAGGGGGGGTGAATTGAGTATTAAAAACTAGCCCCACCTTTTCGATTTATACGATATGTAATTAATTATTTGATCTTATAGATTAAAATCAACTAATTAATTAATCAAAGTTAGCATAAGTAACGAAATAATGAAAAGTAAAGAGAGTAGAGAGAGGCACACGGATTTTTGAAGTGGTTCAGTTTCACACGTTGAAACCTACGTCCACTATTCTCGATTAATAATTCTTAGTACCTTTCTACGGATTACAAAAATTATCAACCAACTAGTATAATCAACACTATGATTATAACTCAAGGTAAGTATCGCTAAATACTCTATATTATCTTACGTTAAAAAGAAAGTACAATATAACTCACACAGATTCCCGTTAAAGAATTGTAAGATTATAATGATGTACTATTATCCAATAATGTATTTCACTCAAGCGATTGATAATAATTGATGCACAACTCTTTTGAAAACAAACACTTAAAATAATAAACATTTTGCTCAAAGGTTTGCTTTAAAACGATTTTGGAAAATAATCACAAGTATGTATGTGTCGTGTGATCTGTGTGTATTTCGTGTGTGTGAAACTTGAGATGTGAAGGAGTATTTATAGTAATAGAATCCTAGTGGATCTAAAACCCTAGCTTAATATTTAAGAAAGATATTTATCTTTAATATCTTAAAATAATATTTGCTTTATCTTTTAGAAATATCTTTATCTCAAAATATTATTTGGTTTATCTTATAGAAATATATTTATCTTTAATATCTCAAAATATTGTTGTAAAGATATAGTAGAATCCTAGATTAAGGTAAACAAGGAAACAAGCCTAGGTTGGCCGAAATCCTATCTTACACGAAACCCTAGGAGGCACGCAACTCTAGGAGGCACAATCCTAGGTTTCCACGAAACCCTAGGTGGCTCAAACCCTAGGTGGGCTTATTAGGTTAACAACAAATTGAGATAGAATATATTAGAAACCCTAGGTAGCATGACAACCCATAAGTTGTTTTACTAACCAATAGAATCTCATAAATATATTCTCAATTAAAACTTTTGATAAATATAAAAATACTCTTTCACTTTTGAAAACATTTAAAACATTTTATTTCCAAAATCATGCATCAACATTTATCATCCAAAGTTATAGGCTAAAGCTATAACTTTGAACTTAAAATCACTCGAATGGAATAGTTACAGAATGACGACCTGGCCTATATTATCTAATCTTCACAAAGATGTTCAGTATACGGATCATCTCTTCATCTTGATCACAAAGACCCTCCATCTTGAGTCTTGTGTTATTTGAGGTAGATCTTGCTTGAAGCGTTTTTCTTTAAAGTTATGACTGGGTAGCTATAACTTCCATGTAAACTTTCAAAGTTATTCCTGAAGTTGTTATAACTTTGTCTCACAAACTTTGTCAAAGTTATGCCTGAAGTTCTTATAACTTTGATCTTCCTTCTCATAATTGTTGCTAGCTATAATAAGAATAAAGCACACAATTACACGCATATGATATATCGAGTAAAGCACATTATCAAGTAAGCACATGTCATTATCAAAACTATAAAATAGGTCCAACAAATTCCCCTTTTTTGATGATGACAAGTCTCTTATGATTTCTCTTAACATTGTGACTAAGTATGGTTCCCCCTCAACAAAGCACTTCAAAGTTATAGCAACTTTGATCGCAAGAACATAACAACTTAGCCAAAGTTATAGCTTGAAAGACTTTAAGAGATAACGAGTCTTGACAAGGAGCAAGCTTAAGCAAAGACTCAAATCATATCATTTCTTCCCCCTCTTGGCATCATTGAAAAGACAAGAACAAGGATATAAAATGACTACAATAACATACTCCAAGGCAAGAAATAGATATGCAAAATACGCAATATTAAACGATATATAACAAGCAAAATCAAATATCAAATGTCAATTAAAAACTACAAACCACAAAATAAGTATTAGTGCCAAATGGGTCGAATAGATAAAAGTATAAAAAGCCAAAATAGGCCGAATGGATTAGTAGTTTAAGAAGCAAACAAGCTAAGATAAAAAGATCAAGGCATATTGGGTTGGCGGATGATGTTGGGGTCAATGTAATCGGGTCGGGTGCGGTACTCATGAGTAGAAAGGCGATCAAGGCACGTCGACACATGATTAGCTTGGGCGGTGAGGCATACATCGAAGGTCCGAACCTTCAAAGAAAGAGCCTCCATCGCATCAAAGATAGTGTGCATCCCCTCACGCATATCCGAACCAATTTTCACCAATGCACCTCCTTGGCTAACCAAGAATTGCATCCGATCCCGTTGCCTAAACATCTCTTGTCGAATACCGACAACATTCCTTTCTAATTTGGCTAGGCAACCATCAACACCCGTCATCCAAGACCTCAACTCACTACTCATACCCGACCCACCATGGTCACAGGTGAAGCTAGTAGTCCCCATTGCCACGGTTTTGACAACCTTGTCAACAACCGCATCAATTTTCTTATCTTGCGCATCAAGGCGCTCCATTACTTTACCCATAAACACATCCAACTTAGATTCAAGCCCCGAAAAATCAGCCACTACCGGCTTCAACCCGACCGAACCACCCTTGTTCATAAACATCAATTCCGGACCACAAGCCTCCAATTTCATAAATTTCAAAAACGTATCACACATATCATCCTATAAGGTAACACCATAACTACCCGAATCAACAACCCCTTTCAACTCAAGTAGCCGAGACACCCACATCCCATATGGTAAATCAAGGGTCGAATAAATTTTGTCCTCGGTTACCGAAAAGGCAGTTTGAGAAATTCTAGAAAATACAAGGAAAGCAAGATTGACCCGGTTTCCTTCCAACCAATTTTTTACAACCATCATCTCATAGCAAGCAATTTTATCTCATCCTCCCCGACGCGGAACAACCGTATTCCATAGAAAATTCAACATAAACTTCAATTTGGGAGACACATTTCCCGCCAACACACAACTAGATAAAGTAGCTCCATCATCAAAATACCGCTTTACCTCCAACTTAGCCGGGTCCGACAGTTCGTCCCATGACGTACTCGGGTCAATTTTGATTCCATCATCAGGAACCAAAAACAGAGTACAAAAATCAGCCATGGAGACCGAAACTGGTCGGCTATTAACAACGGCATTCAACACTCCAGAAGTTAAAGAAACAGAAGTGTAAAACTGGATTACCTCAATAGGATAAACTGGACCCGAAAACCTTGACACACTTTCCCACTCTTGAAAATTCAGAAAGTCTTTAAAAAATCCTAAAGTCTCATATTTTTCACACCATGCTTTCGGAAAGATACGACCTCCATGAATACCGTACTTAGCAACCCAGTTAACTAACTTTCGTTCATCTTTTGTTAAACGAAGCTTATCAAGCCCGGAAGCAGTTTCTTGAGGCAAAAAGTCACGAAACAGGGTCCGTGTAGTCTCCTCGGGAACCGTGTCAACGGATTCAGTATATGCTTCTTCTTGAACTCTAGTCTTCCCCTTATGTAATCTTCGTCGCTTAGTACCCTTAAGAACCGAACCCGGCTCGTTTGGGGTTAAATTAGGTGTTTGTTTTGGGTTAGGAGAAAGATTAGTGGGAATGCTACGTTTTGGAATTTTGGAGTTTGGGGTTTTGGTAATTTTTGATCTTGTGGAAGCCATTGTTGAAGCTTGAAGTTGTTGGGTTATTTTTTTTTTTATTGTTGTTTTTGTGTGACGTGAGGAAGGAGAGAAATAGAGAAAATTGGTACTTGGGCACATAGGGTGCCGGCTCTTAAGTCCTTTTTTCCCTTTTTTTTATTTTTTTTGTTTTTGAATTTTGGTAGGAAAAGGAATCTAAAGTAATTAATTTTGGAGATATGGTAAGGATATGATTAGGTAAATAAAAAGATATGGTAAGGTAGTTGGGTGAGAATTTTCGGCCAAATAGGGTACTTAGGTAGAATTTTGGTTCAATTGGGAAAGTGAATAAGATGGGTTTTTGGCAAATATGTGGTTCATAATTCAATTTCCATAAAACACTTAATATGCAAGGTACTCACGTAAAATATATAATATTAAACACAAATATACTAGCACTGAAATATGCGGACACAGTCATACAATCTCGTCTTATTCTAACCAGTCACGCAAGTTCACAAAATAGATATGACGAATTTAATTGCTACTGATTAAACCAATTTCCAACCGCAAAATCTCAAAACGTCTCTCGCTAACGCCTTTGTTAAAATGTCAGCCCATTGATTTTCAGTACTACAAAATTCGAGTTTAATGTTGCCCTTTTCTACATGGTCACGTAAAAAATGATGTCTAATGTCTATATGCTTAGTACGAGAGTGCTGAGCTGGGTTTTTAGAAATAACAATAGCACTCGTATTATCACAAAATACAGGCATACAATCAACATTAACACCATAATCACATAGTTGTTGCTTTAACCAAAGTAGTTGAGAACATACCAGTCCTGCAGTGATATATTCGGCTTCTGCAGTAGACAACGCAACCGAATTTTGCTTCTTTGGGCCCCAAGTAATTATGCATGGTCCAACAAACGTAGAGAATCCAGAGGTACTTTTTCTATCTAAAGAACATCCTGCATAATCTGCATCTGAATATTCTACTAGATCGAAATTACACTCAAGTGAATACCACAAATATAAATTGGATGTACCAATTAAATATCTCAAGATACGTTTAACTGCAATCATATGTGATTCTTTAGGACATGATTGAAATCTAGCACAGACACATACGCTGAACATAATTTCAGGTCTACTTGCAATTAAATATAATAAAGAACCAATCATACCTCGATATGTAGTCTCATCTACGGACTTACCATTTTCGTCTAAGATCAACTTTTTATCAGTTACGATAGGTGTGTCCATTGGATGAGCGTTTTCCATACCAAATTTTCTAATTAGCTCCTTGACATATTTTTGTTGGTCAATCTTTATTCCTTCCTTAGTTTGTTGGATTTGCAATCCTAGGAAGAATTTCAATTCTCCCATCATGCTCATTTCAAATTCTGAGGTCATTAGATCTGAAAAATACTTGCACAGTTTATTGTTAGTAGAACCAAAAATAATATCGTCTACATAAATTTGAGCAACTACTAAATCAGAACCCTCGGATTTTAGGAATAGGGTTTTGTCGACAGACCCTCTTTTAAAATTGTTTTGTAATAAAAATTTTGACAGTTTGTCGTACCAAGCCCTAGGCGCTTGTTTCAAACCATATAAATGTCACACCCGCAAATGTACCCTATTTTTTTTTATAATAAAAATATTATTCGGATACTTTTCAGCGAAATTTAGTTTTTGTTTAGAATTAAATTTCCCATGTCTAATTTAGAATTTCCGAGTTCGTATTTGGACTTTACGCGAGATTCCGAGTAAGTTACGTCTTAAGACGTTTTTGGGTTTTTTCTCATGTTTCCACTTACTCCTTCATATACTCCCTCCCAACCCTACCTCCCTCATTCAATCTTCTTCTTCTTCCTCACCAAGTAAACACCAAAACCTAGTCTCCATATTTGCTCAAGTCTTAATATCGATCCTACGCCTTCATTTCTTGCCCAAATTCACTAAGGTTCGTCTTATTCCTTCCCTCTCATCGTCCTCTATCCGTATTGGTAATAAAATTACCGTCTTTCTCGCTTTTCAATTTATCCGTCTTTCTCAAAGGTGAATTATATTCATCTATTGTTATATAATTGTAGGTGGTGACCTCCAAGACCTCGACAAAGACTACTTCTTGATAGAAGAGGACATCGACGCGGATTGAAGACGCGAAAAGGTAACGGTGAAGGGTTACTCGATATCATTTACGTGTTTTATGTGTTTTCTATGTTAGAAATCGTATTTAGAATAAGGTTAGTAATCATAGGAATTGTGTTATTGATGATGGTTGTTGTTAGTTGTTAATTGATATGAGAATTGATGGTTTGTGTTGATAAAAGATGATTGTAGTATGTTGATGTTAAGTTGAAATAATTGAGGATCGCGTGCCTGAGACCAGGACGCTGGCAGCGTCGTGGGACGCTGGCAGCGTTGCTTGGCGCTGGTAGCGTTTCTTGCTGCCAGTTTTCCCAAATATGAACTTTTGAATTCTAGTTTCCGCCTTGACTTTCCTTGACCCTTTGGACTTAGTATTCTTGCATTGATGATTTGTTTGTAGACCACTCCAATTGAGGGGTTTTGGTCTCGGGTCTCGGGTTTGACTTTGACTTTTATTGACTTTCGGGTTTGACTTTGAATATTAATGTTTCGAATATATGATAATCCTTTTGCTTGTATCGCATGTTTTGTGACGGTTTTTGATTTATTCCACTTTGAGTCGGTTTTACAAATGTTACGGTTTCAGCACTAATTTCCTATGTGCTTTGTACTCTCATTCCCTTGGCTACCTCCACGTTCGTAAGGCTGGAATGTCGGAATGGGGAGTGTATCCTTACTGCTTAACTGCATGTGTTAGTGGGCATATGACGACGTTGATGGGAGGCGAACGCTTTGCGTTTATCGACCCGGCCGTCAAATGTTGTATACTTGCGAGGTGGAGTCATTTGCATGTAGCGTACCGCTTGTTGTGAGGCTTGTGCTCTTTTCCGCCTCTTTCGTGAATGTCGACCGAATTTGGGGTACTCGGCGTCTATGATTAACCGAGTCTTGGATGCGAAATGTCATCGCTTGTCGAATCGGAAAATGGTTTATTCCGAGAATCTGGCCAGGTTTAGACTAGGACCGGGTATTTATATCGTCGTCCTACCAGGAGGAAATTAGTCTACATATACGAAATG
The DNA here is from genome assembly GCA_022085475.1 of Heliosperma pusillum. NCBI lineage: Eukaryota > Viridiplantae > Streptophyta > Magnoliopsida > Caryophyllales > Caryophyllaceae > Heliosperma > Heliosperma pusillum. The sequence continues at coordinate 19,132 of JAIUZE010032429.1, read as the reverse complement.
TAGCATCGTGTATGCGTTCAGGGAAATGTTGTATCCCGTGGATGCCTTTTAATCATACTTGCCATGTACACGGTGCTAGTGCGTGTCATTTACCGTGAGAGATGTCGTCAACGTATTATACGTTTGGTTGGATGATTATATGATTGATTTTTCATGATCTTTGGATGATTTGGCATGGTTTGTTTGTCGAGTCTCAATCTTATCAAACTTATGCCGCTGACGGTGAGATGTAAGCCCTAGTGACAGTGTAAGGTTGCCTAAGAGTGTCATCCCCGAGTCTATCTATAGCATGATGGTTACGGATTTGTACTTCATGTACCGATATCTTTATATATTGAATTGCCTATCTATTCTTATCGTATTTCACATGTATATCTATATATTCATGCTTCTACTTTTGTATTTCCGTCTATGTACGTTTAATGTGATATGGCTGGGAGAACCCGGAGTTACTCCCCACTGACTGTGGCGTTCATGTTTTTCATGGATGAACAGGTTGCTTGATCGGATGGCTTTTTGCTTGTGGTATTTTGGGTTCGGGTGTGAGCTAGCGGGTGTTGGCCTGGATGAATCACCTCTAGACGTTGTTTAGCTAGTTTGCTAATAACTTTGATGTTTGATACATTTTGAGAGACTACGTCTCTTTGTAGTATATTGTATATTTCGGTTTGTAATTATTAACATTCCTCGTACCTTTCTAATTGCATGTGAAAAGTTTTAAAAATACCGTATTTTCCGCTATATTAATCACATGTTTGTATGTTTTATTTCCGCATTCGCGAGGGTTGTCACAGTTGGTATCAGAGCTTTTATCGCTCCCGACGCACACACGTGAACCCTAAACTTAAACTACTTGACCTTGAAATAATAAATGAGAGATGGGTAGAAGTTAAGGATTTTACTTGGTAGTCTATTTGTTTATGCTAAGTGTTAGGATTAACTTGTTTTGTTTTTGTTTCTTCTGAAGATGGTTAGACCTCGAGTAGTAGAGAACGTTATGCTAGAAGCTCTTACGCAAGTGTTGAAGAATCAACAGGATGCAGCTATTTCTCTAGCCAACCAAGTTCCCCCTCGAAGAGAAGATAACCACCAAGGAGGCTACGCTTGGGTAGCTGGTCAAATAGCCAGAAGTAAGATTATACCTTATGGTGGAGAGCCGGACCCTACCGAGCTATCGGAATGGTTCCGAGAAATGGAGAAGCAATTTGATTTATACCAAGTCCGTGAAGAGGACAAGGTGAGGATTGCAAAGCATTTCCTTGTAAGGGAAGCAGATAATTGGTGGGCGATTACTAGTTCCACCGCTACACTTGAAGATAATTTCAATTGGGCTTGTTTCAAAGCTCTAGTTGAACGTCGATTTTATCCCAAGGAGCTAAAGCAACAAAGGCTCAAGGAATTTATTGACTTCAAGCAAGGTGACTTGTCGGCGCAAGACTTCACTACGGAGTTCAACAAGCTTGCTCATTTTGCTCCGAGACTTATCAGAGATGACGAGGATCGAGCTTTCTACTACCGCAACAAGCTTAGTGCTTTACTTCAAAGTAAAGTGAGGAGGAATACTACTTCCTTTGGGGATCTATATGATGATGCTTTATGGGCCGAGAACTCCGTGAAGGCCATTAGGGATGAAGCTATGATGAAGAATCCCTCTCCTTCTTTCACTCCTAGGCCAAATGTCTATGGGAAGAGGCCGTTTACTCCGTCTTCCTCTAACTCTTATGCCAACAAGAGGAGAATCAATCCTCCTTCAAGTGCAAATACAAGAGCTCCCGCTCCTTTGATTCCCCGAGCTACTTCTAACGTGGCTCATAGGCCATATGCTCCTCCTCAAGCTCAAGGTCGTTTTTGCAACCGTTGTAGACTTCCACACTACCCCGGTGTGTCATGTTCCAACCGACCTTATATTTGCTTCTTTTGCCAAAAGGGTGGTCACCGTTATGATGATTGTCCCGATCGTAAGTTGCCCCCTCCAATTGCCAAGCCTAAGGGTTCTATCTTCGTTTTGAGCCGAGCCGAAGCCGACGCTCATCCGGAGATAATTACGGGTATGTTCTGAATCTTAGAGCAACCGTGTCTTATTCTATTTGATACCGGTCCTTCTATGTCCTTTGTGTCTTTGACTTATGCTAATAAATTATCTATCAAGCCTACATCTAGTGAGGATACTCCCATATCCTTACCATCCGGAGATATTATCTCTTGTTCTACTCTTTATCCAAATGTCCCAATCTCTATTTCGGGTACTATCTTTCTCGCAAATCTCCTTAAGTTTCCTCTAGGAGAGTTCGATGTAATTCTAGGTATTGATTGGTTAGCATTGTATCATGCTAGGTTCGAGTGTCGAGATCAAAAGATTTATTTAAAGAGTCTTTTAGGAGTTAGAATAACCTATAAGGGATCTCATCCCCGAAAGAGTGTGTCTTTGATTTCCGCAATGAAATTGGTAAGTATGGTAAGAAAGGGTCACCAAGCATACTTGTGTATTGTGACTTCTTCAACTACCTCTTTGCCAAATATTGAAGATGTGCCTATAGTTCGTGAATTTGTTGATGTATTCCCCGAAGACTTGCCCGGGATTCCTCCCGAGCGTGATGTTGAGTTTTCTATTGATCTTGTACCTAGTTCCGGACCCATAGCCAAAGCTCCTTACCGTATGGCTCCAACCGAGTTGAAAGAGTTAAGGAAGCAGCTTGATGATATGATTGAGAAAGGTTTCATTCGACCAAGTGCCTCGCCTTGGGGTGCTCCCGTTCTTTTTGTGAAGAAGAAAGATGGTTCTATGAGACTTTGTATTGATTACCTTGAGTTGAACCGGATTACAATCAAGAATAGGTATCCTTTGCCGAGAATTGAAGATTTGTTTGATCAACTAAAGGGTGCTTCTTCTTTTTCCAAGATCGATTTGAGATCCGGTTATCACCAAGTTCCTGTTCGTGATGCCGATATTCCGAAGACTGCTTTTAGTATAAGGTATGGTCATTATGAGTTCAAGGTGATGCCATTTGGTTTGACAAATGCTTCCGCTATTTTCATGGACCTGATGAACCGCACTTTTAGTGAGTACCTTGATAAGTGTGTGGTGGTGTTCATTGACGATATCCTTATATTCTCCAAGACCGAAGAAGAGCATGTTATTCATCTAAGGACTATTTTGGGTGTTCTACGTCGTCAAAAGTGGTTTGCCAAATTCTCCAAGTGCGAATTTTGGTTACCTAAGGTGTCCTTTCTTGGGCATGTAATTTCTAAAGAAGGTGTAATGGTGGATCCTTCTAAAATTGAGGCCGTTGTTGATTCGAAGATTCCGACCGATGTAAGAGAAGTCCAAAGTTTTCTTGGCTTAGCTGGTTATTACCGTAGATTTGTCAAGGATTTCTCCAAGCTCGCTAGACCCATGACCCAATTGTTGAAGAAGGAAACCAAATTCCTATGGAATGAAGCATGTGAAGCTGCTTTTCAAGAGTTAAATAAAAGGTTGACTACCGCTCCGGTGTTGACTTTACCTGAAGATGGCGTAGACATTGATGTCTATTGTGATGTTTCCAAGATGGGATTGGGTTGTGTACTTATGCAAAGTAGGAAAGTGGTGGCTTATGTTTCGAGACACTTGAGAGTTCATGAAGTGAACTATCCTACTCATGATTTGGAATTGGCCGCCGTTGTTCATGCTTTGAAAGTGTGGAGACACTACCTTATTGGTGTTCATTGTCGTATATTCACCGATCACAAAAGTTTGAAGTACATATTTACTCAAAATGAGTTGAATATGAGACAAAGAAGATGGTTGGAATTGGTGAATGATTATGATTTTGAGTTGTTGTACCATGAAGGGAAGGCTAATGTTGTTGCCGATGCTCTTAGTAGGAAATCTTCGCATGCATTGAATGCTATGTCGGTTTTGCCCGTTGATCTTTGTTTTGAGTTTCCAAAGTTGAAGTTGGAATTCTTGGAACGTGGATTTGATTATGTTGGTGCTATGACTGCCGAACCTGTTTTCCTCCGTGAGATCCGCGAAACCCAAGTTGATGATCTTACCTACAAGTCTATTCAAGCCAAACTTCTAGAAGGAAAAGCTAAAGATTTCAAGTTTGATGATAAAGGTGTTCTTCGATTCCATGGCCGTTTGTTTGTGCCTAATGCTCTTGATTTGAGAAAGCGAGTTCTTGATGAAGCTCACCTTTCCCCTTATTCTATTCACCCCGGAGGTGATAAAATGTATAAAGATTTGAAGCTACAATTCTGGTGGCCGAATCTGAAAGGCGATGTTGTGTCTTATGTTGGAAGATGTCTTACTTGCCAACAAGTGAAAATTGAACACAAGAGGCCCGGTGGAATGCTACAACCTTTGGATATTCCACTATGGAAGTGGTAATCTATTTCTATGGATTTTGTCATGGCTTTGCCAAGGACAGTTGGAAGTAAAGATGCCGTTTGGGTTGTTGTTGATCGTTTGACCAAGTGTGCTAGATTCATTCCGATCAAAGAGACTTGTAGTTTAGATCGACTAGCGAAAGCCTATGTTGATGAGATTGTTAGATACCATGGTGTTCCCAAGGAGATTATATCTGGCCGAGATCCGAGGTTTTGTTCGAGATTTTGGAAGGCTTTACAAGAAGCCATTGGTAGTAAGTTAGTGATGAGTACTGCATTTCATGCCGCTACTGATGGTCAGACCGAGAGGACTATCCAGAATTTAGAAGACTTGCTTAGGGCTTGTGCACTCGACTTCCAATCTAGTTGGGAAAAGAGTCTACCGTTGGTGGAGTTTTCTTACAACAATAGTTATCATGCCTCGATCAAGATGGCTCCTTATGAAGCTCTCTATGGAAAGAAATGCCGAAGTCCTATATGTTGGAATCAATTGAGTGATGTTCGTGACTTAGGTCCCGATGTTCTTGTTGAAACCATTGATCATGTGAAGGTCATTCGTGATAGCATGAAAGCCGCTCAAGACCGTCAAAAGTCTTATGCCGATGTCCGAAGAAGACCGTTAGAATTTAAAGTTGGAGATAAAGTGTTCTTGAAAGTATCTCCAATGAAGGGTGTTAAAAGGTTTGGTGTTAAGGGTAAATTGAGCCCGAAATACATTGGACCCTTTGATATTGTGAAAAGGATTGGTGGCGTTGCTTACAAGTTGGACTTGCCCCCGAATTTGGCTAAGGTTCATGATGTATTCCATGTTTCTCAATTGAGAAAGTACGTTACTGATCCAAGCCATGTCTTTCAAATGGAAATGCCCGAGCTAGAACCGAATTTATCCTTTGAAGACAAGCCGATCCGCATCCTAGATCGCAAGAATAAGAAGTTGAGAAGGAAAGTGGTGCCCTTAGTGAAAATCTTGTGAAGATGTGCTAATGTTGAAGAAGAGACGTGGGAAACGGAAGCTTCTATGCGTATTAAATATCCAAGCCTATTCGATTAAGGTATCTTTCTTTCGCTCAAGTTTCGAGGGCGAAACTTTTTAAAAGGTGGGGTGATTGTAACACCCGCAAATGTACCCTATTTGTTTTATAGTAAAAATATTATTCGGATACTTTTCAGCGAAATTTAGTTTTTGTTTAGAATTAAATTTCCCGTGTCTAATTTAGAATTTCCGAGTTCGTATTTGGACTTTACGCGAGATTCCGAGTAAGTTACGTCTTAAGACGTTTTTGGGTTTTTTCTCATGTTTCCACTTACTCCTTCATATACTCCCTCACAACCCTAACTCCCTCATTCAATCTTCTTCTTCTTCCTCACCAAAGTAAACACCAAAACCTAGCCTCCATATTTGCTCAAGTCTTAATATCGATCATACGCCTTCATTTCTTGCTCAAATTCACTAAGGTTCGTCTTATTTCTTCCCTCTCATCGTCCTCTATCCGTATTGGTAATAAAATTGCCGTCTTTCTCGCTTTTCAATTTATCCGTCTTTCTCAAAGGTGAATTATATTCATCTTTTATTATCTAATTGTAGGTGGTGACCTCCAAGACCCCGACAAAGACTACTTCTTGATAGAAGAGGACATCGACGCGGATTGAAGACGCGAAAAGGTAACGGTGAAGGGTTACTCGATATCATTTACGTGTTTTATGAGTTTTCTATGTTAGAAATCGTAATTAGAATAAGGTTAGTAATCATAGGAATTGTGTTATTGATGATGGTTGTTGTTAGTTGTTAATTGATATGAGAATTGATGGTTTGGGTTGATAAAAGATGATTGTAGTATGTTGATGTTAAGTTGAAAGAATTGAGGATCGCGTGCCTGCGACCAGGACGCTGGCAGCGTCGTGGGACGCTCGCAGCGTTGCCTGGCGCTGGCGGCGTTTCTTGCTGCCAGTTTTCCCAAAGTTGAACTTATGAATTCTAGTTTCCGCCTTGACTTTCCTTGACCCTTTGGACTTAGTATTCTTGCATTGATGATTTGTTTGTAGACCACTCCAATTGAGGGGTTTGGGTCTCGGGTCTCGAGTTTGACTTTGACTTTTGTTGACTTTCGGGTTTGACTTTGAATATTAATGTTTCGAATATATGATAATCCTTTCGCTTGTATTGCATGTTTTGTGACGGTTTTTGATTTATTCCACTTTGAGTCGGTTTTACAAATGTTACGGTTTGAGCACTAATTTCCTATGTGCTTTGTACTCTCATTCCCTTGGCTACCTCCACGTTCGTAAGGCTGGAATGTCGGAACGAGGAGTGTATCCTTACTGCTTAACTGCATGTGTTAGTGGGCATATGACGACGTTGTTGGGAGGCGAACGCTTTGCGTTGATCGATCCGGCCGTCAAATGTTGTATACTCGCGAGGTGGTGTGATTTGCATGTAGCGTACCGCTTGTTGTGAGGCTTGTGCTCTTTTCCGCCTCTTTCGTGAATGTCGACCGAATTTGGGGTACTCGGCGTCTATGATTGACCGAGTCTTGGATGCGAAATGTCATCGCTTGTCGAATCGGAAAATGGTTTATTCCGAGAGTCTGGCCAGGTTTAGACTAGGACCGGTATTTATATCGTCGTCCTACCAGGAGGAAATTAGTCTACATATACGAAATGTAGCATCGTGTATGCGTTCAGGGAAATGTTGTATCCCGTGGATGCCTTTTAATCATACTTGCCATGTACATGGAGCTAGTGCGTGTCATTTACCGTGAGAGATGTCGTCAACGTATTATACGTTTTGTTGGATGATTATATGTTTGATTTTTCATAATCTTTGGATGACTTGGCATGGTTTGTTTGTCGAGTCTCAATCTTATCAAACTTATGCCGCTAACGGTGAGATGCAAGCCCTAGTGAGAGTGTAAGGTTGCCTAAGAGTGTCATCCCCGAGTCTATCTATAGCATGATGGTTACGGATTTGTACTTCATGTACCGATATCTTTATATATTGAATTGCCTATTTATCCTTCTCGTATTTCACATGTATATCTATATATGCATGCTTCTACTTTTGTATTTCCGTTTATGTACGTTTAATGTGATATGGTTGGGAGAACCCGGAGTTACTCCCCACTGACTGTGGCGTTCATGTTTTTCATGGATGAACAGGTTGCTTGATCGGATGGCTTTTTGCTTGTGGTATTTTGGGTTCGGGTGTGAGCTAGCGGGCGTTGGCCTGGATGAATCACCTCTAGATGTTGTTTAGCTAGTTTGCTAATAACTTTGATGTTTGATACATTTTGAGAGACTACGTCTCTTTGTAGTATATTTTATATTTCGGTTTGTAATTATTGACATTCCTAGTACCTTTCTAATTGCATGTGAAAAGTTTTAAAAATACTGTATTTTCCGCTATATTAATCACATGTTTGTATGTTTTATTTCCGCATTCGCGAGGGTTGTCACATAAAGCTTTATCGAGTTTAAAAACATGGTTTTGAAATTTGCTATTCAAGAATCCGGGAGGTTGTTCAACAAAAACCTCTTATTCCAAATAACCGTTAAGAAATGCAGTCTTAACGTCCATTTGGAACAATTTCATTCCTTTGTGAGCTGCTAAGGCGATGAGCAAGCGAATAGCTTAAATTCTTGCTACTGGTGCGAATGTCTCGTCATAATCAATCCCATCTTGTTGATTATAACCTTGAACGACTTATCGACCCTTGTTACGAACTATAACTCCTGAATCATCCAATTTATTTCTGAATACCCATCGAGTACCAATCACAGTTCGATTTGAAGGTCATGGCACAAGATGTCAAACCTTATTGCGTTCGAACTGTTGAAGCTCCTCTTGCATAGCCACAATCCAGTCGGATTCTGCAAGTGCTTATTTGATGTGGGTAGGCTCTATGGTATACAAAAAGGAATAGAATGAACAAAAGTTATTTAATGTTCGCCTAGTTTGAACTCCCTTATTCAAACTTCCTAGGATACTATCCATAGGATGAGAACTCTTATATTTCCATTTCTTAGAGTTCCTAGGCTCATCATCATCTGATGAACTTTCACTTTCCTCAAATGATTCAGAGTCAATATTAGTTCTCCCTGAGTTGGACTCCGGGGTTATAGCTAAAGTTGGTACAACTTCAGTTACTAAATCTTGATCTGGGTTCAAAGTTATAGCATCATCAGCTATAACTTCGGTTTCTTTCTCCTTATTTTGAGAAGAGACATTCGTATCATCAACAATTGTCTCAGTTCTCTTTTCAAGGTCATTTGCGGATTTATCAAGTTCACCATTGATTCCTTCAATAACTTCTTCATTGATCTCTGGCACGTCATCCCTTGAAAGGCGAAAGTCGGGATCATCCATTTCTTCTTCTTCATTCTGTTCAACTTGCTCAGGCACATTATCTTCATCAAATACAACATGAACACTTTCTTCATGCACAAGGTTCTTTTGTTAAAGACTTTAAAAGCTTTACAATGATTAGAATAACAAACAAACACAGCTTCGTCACTTCGTGGATCAAATTTGCTCAAATTACTTTTTCCATTATTATGGACAAAACATTTACTCCCGAAGCAACGAAGGTGAGCTATATTGGGTTTTCTCCCTCTTAAAAGGTCATAGGGAGTCTTTTTGAGAATAGGTCTAATCATAGCTCTATTGTGCACATAGCATGCAGTACTAATGGCTTCGGCCCAAATGTTCTGAGGAAGGCCACTACACAAAAGCATAGTGCGGGCCATGTCCTCTAATGTTCTATTCATACGTTCCACGACACTGTTTTGTTGTGGGGTTCGTGGTGCAGAAAAGTTATGTTCTACACCATTCTATAAAAGCTTGATTATCAAATTTGGTGCCATGATCCGTACGAATGGAAACTAACTTTTTATCTTACTTGTTTTGGGAAAGCTTCATTAGTACTACAAACTCATAGAAAGTTTCATCTTTAGTAAATAGAAAGATAGGCCATACATACCTTGAGTAGTCGTCGTCTAGGACGAATACATACCTTGATCCACCGCGGCTTCTGACTTTCATAGGTCCACACAAATCCATGTGTACCAACTCAAGTGGACGCTCTGTACTTACTACTCGTTTTGGTTTAAATGAAGATCTAACTTGTTTACAATGGACACATGAGTCACACATCTTTTCTTGTTCGAATTTGATTGAGGGTGGACCCTCAACTAAATCCCACAATTTGAGTTTCTTTAAAATCGTGGGACTGATGTGTGCAAACCTCTTGTGCCACAAGCATGAATCATCCACAGTAACTTTCATGCACGTAAAGGAACTTGTACTAACTTTATTTAAATCAATCATATACACGTTCCTTTTACGTAAGCCTTCTAAAATAACATTACTAGTACCTTCTATTATGATGCGACAGACATTTGAATGAAAAACTACTTTATTGCCTTTGTAACATAATTGAGAGATACTTAGTAAGTTATGCTTAAGACCATCTATCAGATAGATTTTTTTAATAGCATGTGAAGAAGATATACCAATCTTACCTACACCGATTATTTTGCTCTTTTTGTTGTCTCCAAAGGTGACCTTGCCACCGTTGAAGGGCTCTAGTGAAAGAAAAATATTCTTGTTTCCGGTCATGTGTCTCGAACACCCACTGTCGAGATACCATAGATTATTTTCTTTCACAATTATCTGCAAGAGAATCAAATACAGCTTTTAGGTACCCACGCTAAGTTGGGTCCTTTATGGTTAGTGACTCTATGTATTTGATCCTTCCTAACCCATACTTGTCTAACAATTCTTTTCTTCTTAATATAGGGTTGTCTAGGTTTATTATAGTGATTGTTATTGTTATGACGCACATTAGGTTTAAATGATTGCTTCTGATTCACATATGATTTAGATTTTGAAGGTACAGATGTGTAGTCGAAAGCTATGTCATAAAACCATCTGAACTCCTTATTTCTACACTCATCACGTTGAGGTTCAGGTTCAGACTCATTAGTACTAGACACGTCATGTTCTTTAACGAAATCAGTTTGATTTTTGTTGTCGTTGACATATTTAACACAATTTTCTTTAACATGACCGTTGTGACCACAATAATTGCAAATCAGATATTCTGAAAGATTTACGTACTTCCTTCTTCTGAAATCACGGTCTGAACAAGTGGATTTGCACTTATCATGGTCTCTACGACTATAACATTCATGACCTAGACCCATCTTCATGTTATTGTTAGACTGTTCGGTAAGGAAGTCCAAGACCTTCTAACTTCCTTCCCATTTATCATGAACTTTTCGTGCATGTAGGAGCAATTCCTGCAAAGACTGAATTTCTTTTTCACATGACGAATGGTCTACATTCGAGTCTTTGGAGGGATTGTTCTTTTTAAAATTTTCACGAAAATCGTTGAAACGTTTGTTCAAGGTACATTTCTCCTCATTATGTTGATCTTTGGCTTGGGAGAATTCAGCCTTTATATCATTCAATTGCTGAGAAAGAAATGAGTTTTCTTTCTTGTGATCAATGATAACAACTTCCTTTGCCTTAGCTTCAGATTGTAAAAGCTCATTGAATTTCTTCAATTTTAAAGTTATAGCTTCATTAGCTATAACTTTGGCTTGAAGATGCTTCATGTTGAGCTTTAACTCTGAGATTATAGCTTCATTAGCTATAGCTTTAGACTCAAGAGCTTCTTTCTCAACATTTCTCACGTCAGAAGTTGTAGCTGAAGTTGCCATAACTTTAGACTTGAGCTTTTTAGCTTTGGCCTTTAGAAGTTGGTTTTCCTCAGCAATGTCAAGAATTTGTTCCTTAAGATCTTTTAATTCAAGTCTCTGTTCATGACAATGATCTAAGGTTTCTTCAAAATACTTAATTAAAGACTTCTTAGACAATTTCTTAACTTGCGTTTTAAGTTCAAGATGACTAACCTCTTCATCATCTTCTGAATCTGGTTTCTGAATCTGAGTTGCCAACAAGACACATCTCGGATTCGCTTTCATTGTCACTGTCTGAAATTAGGTCAAGACTGACGTTGCTTAGACATAAGTTGGCGACTTCTTCTTCCTCTGACTCGTCGTCCTCTGTGTCATGATTTCCCCAGCAGTAAGCCATCATGACTTGCTTTAATTCCTTCTTGGTTTTGTCTCGTTGATTTTTGTCTTTGATTTTCTTCCATGTGGGGCAATCATTGATCATGTGATCATTATCCCCACATTTGAAGCAACCACGACTTGAGAGAGACCCTTTTGACTCAATTGGCTTCTTATAAGATTTGTTAGTGTTATTGTTAAACGTTTTCCCTTGTGGTTTATTAAAGAATTTTTTCTTAAAACGTCTAGGAAATAACATTGTGTCATCTTCAAGGTCCGAATCTTGTTTTTCACTAGACTCGGCTTGTAAAGCCACTTTCTTACTATTACTATCATTTGCCTCATCCTCATCAAGAGTAATCTCGTGAGCCATTAGGGTTCTAAGTAGCTCTTGATAAGATAGGCTAGATAGATCTTTACATTCCTCAATTACCGTCACCTTAGGTCTCCATCGTTTAGATAGACTTCTAAGGATCTTCCTGACAATTTCTTCGGAGTCAAAAGTTTTTCCAAGATTTTTCAATTCATTAATGATACTAGAGAAGTGAGTGGACATGCTGTCAAGCGATTCATTTTGCTCCATAGAGAACAGTTAGTATTTTTGCATCAACAATGCGATACGTTGCTTTTTGACAACATTTGTCCCCTCATAGGCTAACTCTAGACCATCCTATATTTCCTTGGCAGTAGAGCTAGATGAGAAATGGTCAAACTCAGTAGAAATCATGCCGTTTTGCAACAGGCTGACAGCTTTTGAATTTTTCTCAACTTTCTTATAATCTGCCTCAACATAGACGTCTTCTTTCTTTTCGATGGGAGTGCCAGTAGCAGATCCAAGCATGATCTTGTTAGGGCCGTTCTTAATGATTAGCCAACACTCCCAATCGTTACCCTTTATGTAATGGGTCATCATATTTTTCCCTAAACTGTAGTTCTTCCCATTGAATACGGGACACTTCAGATGTTTGGAATCCATTAAAATAAAATTAAATCCAGCAGAAAATAAATAAAAATAAAAGGATAAAACAGATCAGACTCCTTGTTGTAAGGCAATCAAGAGCACGAGGCTATGATACCAATTGTAGAGTCTATTGATCGAATACGAAAGAGGGGGGGGGGGGGGTAAATTGAGTATTAAAAACTAGCCCCACTTTTTCGATTTATATGATATGTAATTAATTCTTTGATCTTGTAGATTAAAATCAACTAATTAATTAATCAAAGTAAGTACTAGTAACGAAATAACGAAAAGTAAAGAGAGTAAAGAGAGGCACAGAGATTTTTGAAGTGGTTCAGTTTCACAAGTTGAAACCTACGTCCACTATTCTCGAGTAATAATCTTTAGTACCTTTCTACGGATTACAAAACTTATCAACACACTCGTATAATCAACTATGATTATAACTCAAGGTGAGTATCGCTAAATAATCTATACTATCTTACGCTAATAAGAAAGTACAATATAACTCACACAGATTTTCGTTAAAGAATAAGTAAGATTATAATTATGTACTATTATCCAATAACGTATTTCACTCAAGCGATTGATAATAATTGATGAAAAACTCTTTTGAAAACAAACACTCAAAATAATAAATATTTTGCTCAAAGGTTTGCTTTAAAACGATTTTGGAAAATAATCACAAGTATGTATGTGCCGTGTAATCTGTGTGTATTTCGTGTGTGTGAAACTTGAGATGTGAAGGAGTATTTATAGTAATAGAATCCTAGTGGATCTAAAACCCTAGCTTAATATTTAAGAAAGATATTTATCTTTAATATCTTAAAATAATATTTGCTTTATCTTTTTGAAATATCTTTATCTCAAAATATTATTTGGTTTATCTTATAGAAATATATTTATCTTTAATATCCCAAAAGATTGTTGTAAAGATATAGTAGAATCCTAGATTAAGGTAAACAAGGAAACGAGCCTAGGTTGGCCGAAATCCTATCTTACACGAAACCCTAGGAGGCACGCAACCCTAGGAGGCACAATCCTAGGTTTCCACGAAACCCTAGTTGGCTCAAACTGTGACAACCCTCGCGAATGCGGAAATATAAAACATACAAGCATGATGAAATTACCCCGTCTAGTCGGATTTACCCCATCTATCATAGTTGGTCAAGATGAAATTACCCCGTCAAGTCGGAAATACGGTATTTTAAAAACTTTTATACATGCAAGATAGATAAAACGAGGAGTGTCAAAATATTACAAACTAAGTACGGAATATAACAAAGAGACGGAGTCTCTCAAAATGTTAACAAAGAACAAGTGTTTAGCAAACTAGCTAATTAACGACTAGAGGTTAAACTTCCAGGGACAACGCCCGCTAGCTCACACCCTAACCCAAAATAGCATAAGCAAAAAGCCATCCATGCAAGCAACCTGTTCATTCATGAAAAACATGAACGCCACAATCAGTGGGGAGTAACTCCGGGTTCTCCCAGCCATATCACATTAAACGTACATAGAAGGAAATACAAAAGTAAAATCATGCATATATGAATATACATGTGAGATACGTTAAGAATAAGTAGGCAATTCGATAAATAATGATAAGAACATATGGAATACAAATCCGAATCCATCATGTTATTCAAAGACTCGGGGAAGACACTCTTAGGCAACCGAATACGCTCACTAGGGCTTGCATCTCACCGTTAGCAGTATAAGTTTGATAAGATT
>JAIUZE010032427.1:0-11380 GCA_022085475.1 Heliosperma pusillum | reverse complement strand
TGATCTACCAGGAGAGTATGCAGTCCATGGAACATTCAATGTGGGAGATCTCAGTCCCCTCTATGAAGACTCTGAGGGGGAGGAAGACATAGGCTTGAGGTCAAGCCCTTTTCAACCTGGGGAGGCTGCAGCAGGAGCTCACCCAAGGGGTCTTGATGATCAAACCACATACAAGACAAGCTTGACCCCTCAGATGGAAGCTCGAGTTACAAGGTCTAAACAACAAGTTATGACAAGTCAAGAACAACCCAAGCCAAGCCACCCCAATGAAGAAGACATTCCAAGACTCAACAACCCATGCCAAGCCCCAATACAACCCACATTACCCACACAAGACAGACAAAAAAACCTTCAGGCACAGACAGACCAATTCACAAACTCTGTATCTAGGAGGTACACCAGAGCATCCCAACCCCCCCCACCATGGCCTACCATCAAGCCAACCCATTAAGCTACAAGTTTGCCCAGGACAAACCCTTTTGAAGTCTAGTAAAAATTCATGAAACAGACACCCCAAGTTAAGAGTCCAGCAAACAACTAAAAACAGAGAAGGTACATGTCAGATTGTGGTTTCCTTTTGTTTAAGTCAAACTTGTCATCGTCCAAGGCAGGTCTTATCTAAGTTATAATAAGAATAGAGAGTCCCAAGGAGTAGCAACACACCCAGGCAAGGCAGCAAGACAACAAGAGCAACAGATTTCCATTTCAGGAAAAATCCAAAACTGCTTTATTTGCTTTTGTTCAGTCTGTTTTCTTTTGTGTCTTGTGTCTGTTCTTAGTAGTTGTTGAGCTCGTCCTATTGTGAGGCTCTTAATTAGTGTCAGTAGAAGTAGTTTAGATCCTAAGCTAGCCCTTGGATGATCCATACATCTAATGGCTCACAAGATATCAACCTCTCTATATAAAGGGGTCTTGTATGACTGTTGTAAGATAGACTTTGATGAATGAATGAACTTTGAGAAATCCCTCAAAACTATCAAACTTGTGCTAAGAGCTGTAGTTTGAAGCAAGCCTGATACATCTTCAAGGTGTTTGATCAGTGCCTTGTATTGTGAGTCAAGTTATAGCTGTGCATTGCTGTGATTAACTTACTTGCTGTTGAGTCTAGTCTAGGGTGTTTGTGCTTTGCTGTAACACTTGAAAACTGTCTCTAAACCAGTCTTTGAGTCCTTTTCTCTTGTGCCTTGCTGTAGAGGATTGTCTCCAAGTCATATCCCTTGTATCTTTCAGCTAAAATAACTCACAATCCCTAAAACAACACCCCTTGTTACTTGATATTGTATTCAGTTTGAGTCCAGTTAATCAAGTCACTTAAAACTTGTGAACCTTAGTAGTTTACACTCCATAACATATACTTAATATTACACAACTAGTCTTTTACTCATCTTCATCTTCATCTTCATCTTCATCTTCATCTTCATCTTCATCTTCATCTTCATCTTCATCTTCATCATCCTCCTCCTCCTCCTCCTCCTCCTCCTCCTCCTCCTCCTCCTCCTCCTCCTTCTTTTCCTCCTCATCTTCATCTTCATCTTCATCATCATTTATAAAATCAACTTCATATAAGTCTTCATTTCCTCTTCCAAATCTACGAACCTCCACCACCTCATCTTCTTCCTCATCATCTCCTTCAATAAAACCTTGTAAGACTTCATCTTCCACAATGGAAGATAAATTAAGAGGTGTCGTCATTTCTTCTTGAAAGACGGTTGTGTCAACCGGTGCATCAAATTGTGATCTTGCTTTACTTTTAAACACCGCCCAACAATTATCTCTATCTTTCTTTGTGCTTGGATAAGAAGTGTAATAAACTTGATTAACTTGATGTGCAAGCACAAAAGGGTCGTATTTTAAATACTTTCTCTTATGATTTACTTCAACAAGTTTATACGTGTCATGTACAATTGTGCCGATTGAAGAATTATCCATCCAACAACATTTAAACAAAATTGCATTATAGGCCATTTTTTCACCACAATACCTCAACTCAATAATCTCTTCTAGGGTACCATAATAGTCATCTCAACCAACACCGTTAACACAAACACCATAATTCATACTTGCTTTATTTTTCCCATATTTCATTGTGTGAAAATTAAAGCCATTTATCGAATATTTCTGCCAAGTTTGTACTTCTTTACAAGGACCCCTTGACATGGCCACCAACAAATCATCCTTGATATCTTCTTGAAGTACCTAGTTTAAAATTAGTCTTATTAAGTACCCATATATATTGACTTAAGGTTAGTTTGTATTTTTTTTTTTTTGATGTTTGTAAATGAAACTTACATGTTCTTTAAACCAATTTGGGTATAGCTTTTCGTATGAAGTCCAAACCTCATCTATATCAATATTTGGATGTTGCTCACGGATGAAAGCTTCGAATAACCTATCATTTAATAATTTTTATTATTATATGAATAATCTACCACTTTAATTATTTTATTGCCAAAGTGTAAAAAACTCACATACCTCTCATATTTTTCTAATCGTTCACAATTCGATAAGGCGTAAAGATGAGCACGTTCATATTCCTCTCCATCCAAATATCTTATTTTTCCTTTTGTGAATGGATGACCTCCATGTTTTTGGAATAGCTCAGGTAAGGAAGACTCTGTTTCATCTTTTGTTCCAAAATCTAAATCTTTAGCCTTTGTGTCGATATGATCTTCAAAATATTGCGAACAAAAATTTGATATTTCTTCCACTAAGAAAGCATTGCAGATAGACCCTTCGACTCTTGCTTTATTACCAACTTTTTGTTTCAAGTGATTTAAAAACCTACATTGTATAATAATGTTAGTTGAATATTCAAAATTTTTTATTTAATTTTTTATTTCATTTGAATAAGTACGTATGTAATTTACCTCTCAAAAGAATACATCCACCTATATTGTACTGGCCCTCCAACCCTTGCTTCATAAGGCAAATGTATAGGTAAGTGTTCCATTGAGTTGAAAAATGATGGCGGAAATACTTTCTCCAACTTGCAAAGTATTTCGGCAATGTTGCTCTCTAGATTTTCAATGTTTTCAAGTTTGAGGGTCGGGGCACACAAATCACGAAAGAATAGACTTATTTCAGTTATTGCACTCCACACATCTTTCGGCAATAAGTGTTTCAAAGCCACAGGTAGTAATCTTTCCATGAAAACGTGACAATCATGACTCTTCAACCCATGAAGGATATGATCATGTCGATCAACACACCTACTCAAGTCGGATGCATACCCATCTGGAAACCTCAAGTTACAAATCCACTCACATAACACTTTTTTTTTAGCCTTATCAAGTGCAAATGGGGCTTTTGGCTTAACTCCATTTTCCTTAATGTGTAAGTGTGGTCTTTTGCATAATAGTTTAACGTCTTCCCTTGATTTTTCATTGTCGCAAGTTTTATTCTTATTATTCATGACCGTATGAATCAATTGCTCAAAGAAGTTCTTTTCAATATGCATAACATCCAAATTGTGTCGTATTAACAAATGTTTCCAATAAGGCAAATCCCAGAATATACTTCTCTTAGACCAACCTAATTTATTGGCTTTAAACTTGTTCAATTCACTCTTTGTGAACTCAATACTTGTAGGATAATCACGAATCTTCTCCCAAATTTCAAAACCGTCTAGGAATAGAGGAGGGGTGTCATTTTTTTGTAATATATTCTTGAGAAATGAGGTTTTGTTATACCGAAATCCGTGGTTAGGCGATAAGAATTGTCGGTGACAATCAAACCAAGACACCTTATGACCCTTAGGAAGATAAAATGCCTTTGATTCTTCCATACAATAAGGACATGCAAGGAAGCCGGCCGTGGCCCAACCGGAAAGCATGCCGTAAGCTGGAAAGTCATTGATTGTCCATAAAAGAGCGGCTTTGAGTTGAAAATTTTGTTTCTTGGACACATCGAAAGCGGGTACACCAACCTCCCACAACTCTTTCAACTCTTCGATAAGAGGTTGTAAGAAGACATCTATGTGACTTTTAGGATTATCCGGCCCCGGAACAATCAATGAAAGGAACATGAATGGTTTTTTCATGCACAACCATGGTGGTAGATTGTAAGGAGTGAGAATTACAGGCCAACATGAATACTTTTTCCCAAATTGGCCGTACGGTGTAAAACCATCTGTGCACAACCCAAGTCTGACATTTCGAGGCTCACTAGCAAATTCCGGGAACATTTTGTCCAAATGCTTCCAAGCCTCACTATCGCTTGGGTGGGCAAATGTCCCTTGTACACGAGGGTTTTCTTCATGCCATCTCATAGCCTCCGCAATATTTCTAGTAGCATAAAGCCGTTGTAATCTTGGACCTATAGGAAGGTAGAATAGGACTTTTTCAGGTATTTTCCTCCCACTTGATGGTGTTGGCTTGTACCTATCTTTGCCACATTTCTTACATTTATCAAGCGACACATCTTCTTTCCAAAAGAGCATACACTCGTCCTTACAACAATGAATTTTTTGATAGGGTAGTTGAAGAGCTTTGAGCAATTTTTTGGTGTTATAATAGGTGCGGGTCATCACATTTCCCCGAGGTATAACATCCTCAATCAAGGAAGCAATCTTATCTACACATTTGTGCGATAAGTTGTGCTCACATTTTATGTTAACAACCCTTGCAGCTGCTTGTAACACCGACACATCGCTCCCCTCATATAAAGGTCTCTCCGCCGCATCTAACATATCAAAAAAACTCTTCAACTGAGGGTGTGGAGTTTCCTCTTCACCGATAGGGGGTTCCTCCATATGTTCTAATGCACGGTCACCTAAGGCATCTATTACCATCTCTCGATATGGTCCTCTTATGGGAGATTGAGTAGTGTTTGGTACATTGTTTGGTATTTTCAAGGAGTAAGGCTCACCATGACACACCCAATCATAATAATTTCCCGTAAAACCTTTACTAATAAGGTGTTCTTGTACCACGAATTCACTCAAGTATTTCAAATTTTTGCACTTTACACATGGACATCTAATTAGTTGTGAATTCCTAAATTCATCTCGACTTTTAACATATTCAAGAAAACTATTCACCCCACATACAAACTCATACTTAACCATCTTCCTAGCATCAACCCTTTCATACATCCATTCTCGTTCAACCCTCTTCATTACAAATCTATATAAATACATAAATATAACATAATTAGGCAATCCAACAACTAATTGAGACAATCTACATTCTTACTAAATAGGCAATCTAAATACTAATTCGAATTACCAATTTTAACCAACTAATCAAATTATACTACCAACATAAAATTTCTAACTACCAAATTTAACCAACATTCAATTTCACAACCAAAGTCCAACATATATCTACTACTAACAACATATAATAAGTAATATCTACTACTAACCACATATTTCTACTACTAACATCTTGAACATACTAACAATTACATATACTAACATATAAACAATTACATACTAACAATTACATACACTAACATATTAACAAACCCCCAATTTAACCCCCAATACACTAACAATTACATACTAACAATTACGTATACTAACATACACTAACAATTACATACTAACAATTACATATACTAACATAATTGCAAATAATTCAAAAACCCCCAATTTAACCAAATCTTAACCCTAACTTAAACAACTCTAAATTAGATTCAAATAACAACAAATAATCAAATCCTAACATAAAATTAAGGGTAAAAACAAACATAAACACAATTAAAACAACTATAAACACAAAAATTAAGAGAAAATCATACCTTTATTAAATAACTAGAAGAGAGAAGGTGGTTGTTGAGAAAGGAGGGGATGGCGGCGTCGGCGGTGGTCGGACGGCAGGTGAGCGGCGGTGGTCGGCGGTGGGAAGGAGGTGGTCGTCGGGTATAAGCGTGTCGTCTTTGGGGTCGTCGGGTTAGAGTGAGAGTGGGTAAGTGATAATAGAATGAGGGATAGTCGGATTTGCGTTTTACATATCAGTCCCCATACCGACCGATTGGCCAGTCGGTCGGTAATTTCGGCCAATCGGTCGGTATTTTATAAGTTCACCGACCGTTTTCTCTTTTCAGCGACCGATTGTAAGTCGGTCGGTATTTTTAGCGACCGATATTTACTTTACCGACCGTTGTCGGTCGCTATGTCTTGTTACCGACCGTTTTGAATAGCGGTCGGAATGTGCGGTCGGAGCAAGGGCTGATTCTTGTAGTGAAATGGCCTTGACCCAATTCTAGAATGCTCTTGTGGTAAGATCAATCTTTGCACTTGTACTATTATGAAGAGAATTGTTGCTAGAGAAAACAACTCCAAATTAATACAGTTCTTGATGGGTTTACATAATGGGTATGATACTGTTTGTACACAAACTTTGTCAATGGATCCCTTACCCACAATTAATCGAGTTCTAGGAATATTACAAAAGATAGAGAAACAAACGCAAGTTTTTGAATGTGTTGAAGCTCTGAATGATGGTACTGCTTATGCTGCCTTCAAGCCACCTGAAGCACTGAACCTTGAAAAGAAACAGAAGAAATATTCAATTCGATGTGACATGAACAGTCATAATCTAGAAGAGTGTTTCCGGATGCAGGGTTGCGGTTATTGTGAAAAACCAGGACACAAAACTGACAAATGCTATAGACTTATGGGATTTCCATCTGACAAAAAATCAAGAACCTTCTCTTCAAAATCTAAGAACTGCTGACAAAAATCAAAAGAGTAAAACAAAGAGCTTTGGAGAAAAGTACAACGTCAAGGAAGCTGCAAACAATGTTGATGTTCAGGAGGATTGAGTTCCTGAATTTGATAACCATATCACTCTTTCTGCGGATTCATATAATTCACAAGGGTTTTCTATTGCTGATCCTGATTTATGACTGGTCTAGTATCTTTTGTGGTTGATCAAGTACTCAAGAAGATTTCTGGTACTATACCATCATTGTCCACATCAAACTTTGCTGCACATCATAATTTTCTGTTGCATGATTGGATTATCGACTCAAGAGCTTTTGATCACATGACGTTTAATATTAATCTGTTACATAATGTTAAGCTCTTGTCTAAACCCTTGCTGATTGGTCTTCCTGATGGTACTATGAAAAATGTTACAAGAATTGGGGATGTTAGATTTACTGATAGTATTGTATTATTGAATGTTACGTTCATCCAGGATTCAAAATTTATTGTCTGTCATTAAACTAATTAACAATAACAAGTTATGTGTTGTGTTTACTGCTATGAAATGTGATTTTCAGGACCTTTCAACTAAACAAATTGTTGCCTCAGGAAACAGGATAGGAAATCTATACATATTTCAGAACCCCTTAACACAAGAATTAGTGAATAAAGTAGTTTCTATAGTTTCGAAAGCTTTAACTTGTAATAGAGATAAAATTAGTCAAGATATTTTACATTATGCAAATAACAGTACTAGATCTTGTTCTGCAAAGCTTCTTCATGTTAGACTTGGAGTATGTAAATTTCGCGTTCCCGCATCTTTGGCCTATAGAGTGGAACAACTAGCGTTTTTGCAAAAAAAATCCTAATACAGCAATGTAACAAAATCCATCATGGTTTATCAATACTAACAATAAACTACCTATTTCAATTACAGAGGAGAGTGAAAACATAATTACCTTGATTGATTGAAAGTAGTAACACAGGATTATCAAGCTTAGAATCCGAAAAGTGAAAGAAGCAAATCTAGTGTTTGAAAGCTTGAGTCGAAATAGAGAAAAAATTGATTAAAATAGGGTTTCACTCGGGTTATCGCGGAACCGAGTATTATCGGGGAACTCGGTCGAGTACCGAATGTACTCGATCGAGTACAACTTACTCGGTCGATTATTCCTGGCACTCGGTCGAGTACTGAAGTGTTATATGAAATCTAATTTTTATCAAATTGGTACTCGGTCGAGGGTCCTAGTTAATTGGTCGAGTCAAGCCTGCTCGGTCGAGTGCTGGCTACTCGGTTGAGTACCTCGCGTCAACTCAAAACATTATTTATTGTCCCTGCAAAAACAATAATACCGTTAAGAACTTCAGGGCAACGTCCCTGAGTTCGTCACGCGTTAGCTTCTAAACATTCTAATTCCCACCTCATGCAGTCTCGCAACTAATAATTCAAATAAGAAACACTCGCACATAGTACATCAATGTCATTAATACCTTCACGTTGTCGAATTAAGGTCCAACGATCACAATCATACCACATGCTACGCAACTACCAAGCATACGCAATAATCCACGAAAGTACATACACATGTTCAGCTAAACTCATCATGATTACATCACATTCACACAGTCGCATAGTAGTTTAATTAATCCACGCATATCTCATTGAACATTCACTTCCATTTCGGCGCATAGTATTATGAATGTTAAAACTTCTATCACACCCCATAGACACTTGCTATACTATTTATCCTTTTAAAGGCGTTTTCGGCTTAAGCATACTAGGTCCGAGATCTTCGAATGAGGGCGCCTTTTCACCCAAAATCAACACGGGGCCTCTAACATACATATACCTGTTCATTTTATTTGACACACATATTTATTAAATTCATTGGTTTTAGGTTCCAAAATCGTTGCTCTAATACCACTTTGTAACACCCCCACTTACCGAGTAACCTTCAGCAAGACCTTCCCAAGTAAGTAAAGGTGCTACCATCTCGGTTGCCCAAGGAAGTGAACATCATAAGACAGTAAAGAAGCATATTTATATTTATATGTACACAACATGTCCAAGTCTTAAATCTAATCTCGTGAACTCTAGACACCGCAGCAGCAACGTAGTAACGACTCGTCGCATCCCAGCCAATCCCAATCATCAAGCACTCGGGGTGTGATCCGTCTCTTAACGGAATAACCAAACCAGTAACCATAGTAACATCACCAAACTCCAACCCGAACTCCATCAACATCATCATCAATCACATATCAAGAATCATATAATCTCATAATAAATCATCTTATCACAATGATTAATACACACAATTACGGAGTAGGAAAATCCTACCTTTTAGCGTTCCTACAATTTGCCATCATCCGGCGCGCGCGCACACACACAGGTACAAGTACACATCACATCATCAATCCAATCTACAACACAATACATCCTCTATTACAATTATGGTCACTAAAGTCAAAGAAAAACTGAAGATTCTATTGATCCCAAATACTCAAGAGGGGTGGAGGGGGGGGGGGGGGGGGGGGAATTGAGTATAAATAAAGTATGCCTACTTTTTCGTTTGTCCGTATAAACGTGTAGTAGTAATATGTAATTTGAATTTATTGATTAAATTCAAGCCAACTAATTACTTGTAACATGTATGGAAATAATAAAATACGTAAACAAATAAAAAGGCACGAGACACAAGAATTTTTGAAGTGGTTCAGTTTCATACGTTGAAAGCTACGTCCACTATTTCTCGATTAATAAATCCGGATTAGAAAATTATCAACTCTACTCGTACAACTAACTCTTGTTGAATTGTAACTCAATTTGTGTACCGTTATATACTCACTTCAAAGTTGAGTATCGCTATATACTCGATTCTAACTTACGTTAATATGAATGTGTTTTTAAATGTTCTTGGTATTCACACAATTGAACGTATAAGAAATAAATCTAGCACTATTATCCGATAAAGTATTTGTCAATAATAATCACGAGTATAGGCGGCTTTTCAAAATAAAGCTTTTTTCCAAAATAAATATTTTACTTGAAAATATAAAGCACGTTTGCAAAAGAAGAATTCTAGTATGAAAAGCTTAGTTTTAAATCCATGGGAAGAATTGGTATTTACAGTAGAGAGGAAAACTAGGTTTTTATTAGAAACCCTAGATCTAGTCGTGGCCTCCTTGAGAAACAAGAAAGGTATTTCTGTTAAATTTACAAACCCTTATTAACCATGTGCCGCCTTTGTGAATTAAGAAAGATATTTGGTTTATATCTTACTTAAACCCTAATCCAATTAATAGATAGCCAGTGTGGACCGCTAGCCCAACACGTGAAACCCTAGTCGGTTTTTAGGCTAAGTAAGACAATTAGGGTTTATCTTTGAATACACATGAAATCCCTAGATAGCATGACAACTCATAATTTGTTTTACTAATCAATAGAGAAATCATAATAATATTCAAACTAAATAAATTAAAACCTTAATCCACTATAAATACTTTTCTTTACAAAGATTATTTAAAACTATATTCAAAAACCCTTTTGAAAATATAAAACAGCCGCCCTATTTTTGCAGCTCCAAAGTTATAGTAAGTTCACCTCTAACTTTAAGCTTGTTACGTAAGGTTATAGTTAAAATAGCTATTACTCTACTTACCAAAATAACTATTGAAGTTACCGTTATTGGACGACGACGTATACTATAAAATCTTCCTGGAGAGCTTCAGTATGTTGATCATCAAGCCACGAGCTCTTCATCTTGAGCTCCACACGATTCTTTAAGACTTAGTCTTTGATCTTGAGCTTGATTGTAACACCCGGAAATGTACCCTATTTTTCTAGTGAAAATATTTTACGGATACTTTTCAGCAAATTTAAGTTTTAATATAGAATTTTATGTTCCGAGTCGAATTTAGAATTTCCGAGTTCGTATTTGGAATTTCCACGAGATTCCATGAGAATCCCGTCTTAAGGCGAGTTTGACTTTCCTTGACTTTTTCCTTATACATACTCATACTCCCTTAACCTATTTTTCATTCAACACAAACACATTCAACTTTTCTTCTTCCTTAAGCAACCAAACCCTTGCCTCCCTCTTTGTTTCAATCTTAGAATTCTCATAGCTCATTCAATCTTTGCTTAAATTCGCGTAAGTTCGTCTCATTCTTCCCCTCTTACCTTCCTCTATCCGTATTGGTAATAAAATTACCGTCTTTCTCGCTTTTTAAATTATCCGTCTTTCTCAAGGTGAATGATATTCATCTTTTATTATCTAATTGTATGTATGTGGAGACTAGGAAGGTTTAGAAACCGTTTAAAGACGCGAAAAGGTAACGGTGAAGGGTTACTCGATATCATTTACGTGTTTTATATGATTTCTATGTTAGAATTCGTATTTATAATATGATTAGTAAGCTTAGGAATTGAGTTATTGATGATGATTGTTGTTAGTTGATGATTGTTGATGCTGATTATTGATTGTTGATAGTTGATAGAAGTTAAATATGAGAATTGAAAATGATTGAACTTGTGTATGTTGTTCTCGGGTAGGATGTTGTCCTGGCCGAAGTACCGGCTGCCGGTTCAGTGGCCGGCTGGGAATTCACTGCACCGACCCTTTTTCGTAGAATGATCATATCTCCTTCCTTACTTGCTTGTTTTGGGCTTGTGACCTATCGTTGGAACCGTAAGAGGATAAGCTATCACCTCGACTTGGAATTTCT
>JAIUZE010032422.1:0-10309 GCA_022085475.1 Heliosperma pusillum | reverse complement strand
TATATATATATATATATATATATATATATATATATATATTTATATATATATATATATATATCTTAATACTTTTTATTTTTAATATAATAGTTCATAATAACATTACTAAATATAGAATTAATGAAACAACACCAAAAACTTGAGTTTTTTTTAATGAGAAAATAAATGTTAATTATTCGTGTCTATCGGTTCAACTATTATCGGTTCGGATATATAAAGGTTCGGGTATCTTCGGTTATTATTGAATTTGATTTATTTGTGGTTTGATTTATGTTGAGTCGGGTTTCAGGTACTATTAAAGTTACTAACTAATATTGGGTGTTCGATCGGTCATCAATACAAATGTTTTCGATTGATTTTTCGGGTTCGAGTTTATTTTGTCATGTCTACAAAAGACCGATAAAACTCTTTCGTATGAGGTTTAACACGGCTACATATAAGTTCAAACTCAAGACCTCTGACCAAGAACAACCATTTACCAGCTAATCTAAGTGTTTATAAGTGCTCTATTAGTAATTATCCATTACATTATCACACCATTTTTCTCTTTGACGTATTTCTTAAAATCTTACCTTTACTAGAGAACTGGCAAAATTGACCCCACCCGAATGACCCCACCCGATAAGGCTGACTCAAGACCCGAAAGTGACTCAAAAAGTGTGACCCGAACTTGACCCAAAATACCCGAAATGACCCGACCCGAAATGGCTCGAATTGAAGTAACCCGAAGTGACCCAAACGACTCAAAATGACCCGAATTAACTTATTTTAAGCAAAATATGACCCAAAGTGATCCAAACGACCCATAATTACCCGACCCAAAATGACCCGACCCGAAAGTGACCTAATAATTATTTACCCGAAAAAGACCCGACCCGACCCCGACCCGAATGACCCATTTGTCAGGTCATTACCATCTGATTAAGTTAGTGTGTCTATGATGACGTTGTTGTGAGTCATATGCTTGCGTTCATTGACCCGTCCATCTAATATTATACTTGTGGATTGTGGTGTTCATTTGCTTATGCAATACTTACCTTGATTTACATACATATCTGTCTCATTTTGGGCCATTGATCAAGTTGTGTGTGTCATGTCTCCAATTTTAGGTTACTCGACATTTTGTTGGATTGTAAGGGCCATAGTTTAAGTCTCGAAGGTGGAATGTTTCCACTTGTAGGATGGTTTATTCCGAGAGTTTGGTGCACCAGGTTCAGATTGAGAGCATAATATATTAGTGGCGTCACTTGAAGGATAGTGGTCGTCGAGTCGTGTTGGTTGAATCACTTTTCCTTATGTTCACTCTTTTTGTCTGGCCATGATTCTATGAGTTCTCATGTGTTGTCGCTGCGTTGCTAGCCTTGATATCCGTTTGTGGTCATGGCGAGTGAGTCATATTTGGGGGGTGTTCATTTGGCTAAATTGCATTTGTTTGGTTTATATTCCATCTTATATGTAATCTTATGTTTTGATACGACTCCCTATCATAATGGAGTCGTTTCTGGTTTAATTACCGTGTTTCATTATCTTATTTCTCTCATATGTTCATCTGCAAGTCCTTCATATGCTTTAACTATGTGTAATATGTCTGGGAGGACACCTAAGTTACTCCCTCACTGACTGTGTCGTTCATGGTTAATGAGTGTATAGGTTAAAGCTGATGTTATTTTGTGGGATATCGACGAGTGAGCTAGCTGCCATTATTATGACATCGACTATCTTATTTTGGAGGGATTTGATATCCCTTGTATTCTTTTTAACACTCTTAAGTTTAAAAATTTGGTACTTGTGCTGATATGTAAATGCTTTTTTGTCTTTGTAAAGCTTGTATAAAGTTTTGGCTTTCATTAACGTTTTATTGACACCTAGGGGTTTTAAGTTAAAAAGTTTTAAAACCTACGTATTTTGTGTTGCTTATTTGTATTTATATCTATGTAATACCGCGGGGTTTGTCAAACACACCCACAAAAAAAAACTTGCATCCTCATCTCAACAAAAACCTATTTTAAAATATGTGCCCAAGTCCTGACGTAAAGAGGGGGAATAACTATTCACCGAATATGCAACTCGACAAGAGCGAAATGTATCACATGGAGGATTAAATGAAGTGTAGGGTTTTGAAGACCTTTTGAGTTAGGATTCAATTGCAAGTATTAATCAAATTAACACAGCAAATAAAATGAATCACATACCTTTTAGTGTAGTGGAATAATAATGATAATAATAAGAAGTATATGTTATACAAATACGAGACTTAGAGACATAATTAGCACCCTAGATGTGATGCATATACTAGTATCTATACATGTCCTTAACTCCGCCTTCTGTGCTAGTACTTAAAGGGAAGGAACCTAACTTAGATAAAACTCATTTTTTCTCCTTAGTCTATCTCTCTATGTCAAACAAAAGAATATGATATTGGGTTTGTCATACAAACCCTGTTCATATAGATGAGATACGTTTAGTAGGCTAGTTTCCTAAAGCCTAGCAGAAAAGCGCAACTCTAATTAGTATTAGAGCCCACTTAGTGTTATTATAAGTCTGACTTGTAGTCATACTAATATCGTACCTTTTTTTGACCCAATAAGCCTTCTTAATACTACTAGAAACGTAATCCATTTAAGTGTCAAACATATAAGCCTCTAGAATGATATATCGACCACATCGAGTAGTCAAGCGTGTTAATTCGTATACGACAGTCGACTAAAATTCTTCACAAATGTACTCTTCAAACCTTGAAGTCGAATGTTGTTATAAAGTGGCTTTATACGGTCTTAAAACTCAGAAACAGTTACATGAATGGGAAAAGAAGTGCGAAACAATAAAGGTTGGTCTTGGCTTTTGACCACCAGAGTCAGTAAGGATTGTTGCACGTCAAAGAGAGAAACAAACATCATTACATCACGTAATAACATATCTAGCGTAGAGAAGAATGAGATGTCTTGAAGCCTTTCCAACAAGTGTGTTTTTTATCAATTGAATTCTCTAAACCTTGTGTCACAATTGGTTGTTTTTAGCAAGATCAAAGATCATAGATAAAATGAGCAAGTACGGTCAACCCCACGCAATAAGCCATGTGTGGTTTTGCGTCAGCCTTCAGTCGCCTTGGAGAAAATAATCTATATGAGTGTGGGGGTTAGTTTTCACTCGCAAGACCTCCATTTAATCAAATGGATCAGTCTGTGATCACATAGGTGACGCAAGGTGAAGAGGCTTGTATTCACTCCTACAAATTGATAGGATATATCGCACACCTATGCAAAGATAAATTTCCCTAGACTCAAATAAATGTAGTATGAGGGGTCGAACACAAGGAGACGGGAATTTCGTTATGAAATGCTATGAACAGACTACTATCAAGTCGGTTTAACGGTTTGGTTTGGTTTGATGTTTTATTTAACTATGATGCAAATCAAATAATATTAAAAGAGTCTAGGGGAGTCGGGTCACTCATGCAAATACGTAAATGCTCATGTTAAACATAGGAATTCTTAACATTGCTAATTGTTTAGGCTAAAGACACCCTGTTGAGTTTATTGATCCAATACTTAAGAGGGGGAGGGGGTGAATTAAGTATCCTTCTTTAAAACTATCGATTCTAAACCAGTACACAGGCGAATTTAAACAGTTCAGCAAACTGTTTAAAACAATGAATATTGTGCAGTACTGTTTCAGATTGATATGAGACTAAATGAAATACGAGAGAATGAAATAACGATCAAACAAAAATAATAACACAGCGATTTTTAAGTGGTTCGACCTACTCTCTAAAGGTCTACGTCCACTATCCCTCTTATTAATATTTTCTTTATAAATCAATCCCGATTACAAAGAAAACCCCCACGATCAACCCGATCGTGCGACTCGAGTACAAACCCGTACCCCAAATCTCTCTCTCACACAATTAGAAAATTACAACTCTTTGTCTCCTTATAAGGTTCACAAGATAGAACAATGGAGAACAATACAACCTAAGAGATGAGTTGACTAAGAGCACCTTGATATATTAAACCAAGAAAAATTAACAAGTTTTTTCAAAGAATTTTCCAAGAAAAATAAAAGCTCAAAACTTGCTTAATCAAACGTAAGATTTCTGGCTGCTCAAAGTTATGTTTACTGAAGAAGTGATTTTACTTAAATAAGAAAAATATCTTTTTAGAGTTTGCCAAACCAAGGAAACTATATTTTAGAAGATAGAATATCTCTACAATATCTTTCCTAAAATCAAAAAGATAACTTTTCCAAATAAACAATATTTTTCATACTTCTTTTAAACAGAAGGAATATGTCTAAATTATGTTTATACGTAAAACCATCTCAGAAAAGATCTTTTAGAAATTTATTCAAAATACTTTGAGAAACAAAAAACTCAGCGATTTTACATATCAAGAGTTATACTTGATTTAAACAGTTTGTGCAACTGTTTAAATCAACTCTAACGACTTATGCTCAAGGTCAATCATCCTTACACCATTAGACACAAAACTAAACGTCGGCTCTCAAATCTTCAATTCTTTGACGTCATTCTTGTATCCTGCAAACAGTCCTAAACATACACAATGCAATCACACGCGTTAATAGCTGAGGACTTGTCATCATCAATAACCATAATGCAACAAATTCCCCCTTTGATGATGGCAAGTCCATGTTGACAAATATTCCCCCTCAAAACAAGAACATCAATATAGTGACGGAAGAAAATTGAAAGAGTCGAAAATGGGAAACATATCATGATTTTTAGATCAGTACAAATGTAACCATTTGATATAGGAACGCAAAAAAAAAATCCATCATAGATAATAAAATCTAAAAATAAGTAGCTACTAGTATTATACGTCCATTAATTTTTCCCCCTCTTGACATCATCAAAAGGAGAAAAGCTGCAAAAAAGGGTTAGTGCATCCACCATAGGTGATAAACCAAGCAAGAACTGCCGGACACAGTCAAATAAACATCATTGTAATAAATACAGACTAGTCGAAAGAGAGTACGATAAAACCCTATCTACGCAAAGTGAGCAAATAAAAAGGGGCAGGACAGAAGGGGAAGGCTTAGTTGGGTAGGCGAGAAAGAATGTGATCAAGCTTAGCCTGAACGGTAACCATGTCGGCATCCATCTGAGCTCGAATATCACGCAACCCCCGATCAATCTTATCCGAGCACTCACCCACGGAAACCGTATATGCATCAACAGCAGACCAAAGGTCAGAAATTTCCTTACTCGACGCCCCAGGAATAACAGACTCAGAAGAGCCACTGAGCAATACCAAATGATCTCCCATGACAGATAAGCGCATCTGACTCAACAGCCCATCGGTCATCTCATCATGACGATAAGTGACCCCAAAAATCTCAGATGTAAGAAGCCCCCGTATTTGAAAGATGTGAGATAGCCAAGCCCCATATGGCAAAGAAATGGCCTCGGAGTCCGGCTTGCGGACTAATGTAGCAGTAGACCGGTTATACCCAAATACAATGGAGGGCAGATTAATCTGTTCACATGCAAGCATATGATACATGACAAGCAAGTCCGACACCAAACAGTTTCCCCTGATTTCCCTACGAGGTGTGACAGTACGACAGACAAAATTAAACAGAAACTTTTGTGGAGCCGTCAAATTTCGGGGATGAATCTTAGTCCGAGTGGTTGCGGACGGATCAAAGTATTGCAGAATTTCCAATTGAGTGGCCACCTTAAGAGGTGGCCAAGTATTTTTGACATACCCACCAAAACCCGTATTTGGTATCTTAAAAATTTCAGCAAAGTCGGAGGTACGTAGAATCAGGGACTGACCATTTATGCGGGCCGTCATCAAATCACCAGCATCATTCACAGAGACAGATTGATAAAATTGAATAACTTCAGGAACAAATACGGGAGATGACGTGGAAAGGAACTGACCCCAGTGTTGAATGTCGAGTAATGCATGAAAGAATTCATACGCCGACTTACTCTTCATCCAAGAAACCGGGTAATATCGACCCGACAAAATTGGATAATCAAGAAGTCGAGTACATACCTCACATTCGGAATCTGGCAACCCAAGAGACTCAAGGAATTTTAGAGCTCGGTTCCGATCAAGAGCGGAGAATGTCGGGGCCTCAGTAGGGACCGCATCAGATTTGGTAGCAATAGAAGACGGATCCCGTTTTTGCTTTAGAGTCTTTTGGGTTACCTTTTTCTTGCCCATAGAAGACAGAATATTGAGGCTAGTGTTGAGTTGGTCCTCCCAGGTGTCGTCAGAGGCAGCCGAGGTGACATCATCACCGTCGCGGGCGCGCTTAGAAAGCAAAACCCCTTTTCCCTTTCTAGATGCCGTAAAAACCGGCGGCTCATCGGTTGGCGTTTCGGTTGATTTTACCGATGGAGACGTGGAGGTTGCATGCAAGGTTTTAGATCTGGTGGAGACAGCGGAAATGTGAAATATTTGGCTTTCGCCCATAAAGAAGTTCATAAGGCGTTTTCTTAAGAATAATTCTAATTGAAGCACGGTTGTGAATATAACAAGCTGTGTTCACGGCTTCTGCCCAAAAACTTCGAGGCAATCCACTACAAAGAAGCATAGTTCTTGACATGTCTTCTAATGTTCTGTTCATTCTTTCCACTACTCCGTTTTGTTGCGGAGTCCTACGGGCCGAGAAGTTGTGATCAATACCATGTTCCCTGCAAAATGATAAAAATGAATCATTTTCAAATTCTCTACCGTGGTCGGTTCTGATGGAGATTAAATTGTGACCAAGTTTGTTTTGAAGCCTCTTTATTAAACAATGAAATTCTTCAAAAGTTTCACTTTTGGCATGAAGAAATATAGTCCAAACAAACCGGGAATAATCATCCACTAGAACACACACATAAAGACTCCCACCTCGGCTTCTAATCCTCATTGGACCGCATAAGTCCATGTGAATGAGTTCTAGAGGCTTAGTGGTGCTAACGAACCTTTTTGATT
Source organism: Heliosperma pusillum (assembly GCA_022085475.1). Classification (NCBI taxonomy): domain Eukaryota; kingdom Viridiplantae; phylum Streptophyta; class Magnoliopsida; order Caryophyllales; family Caryophyllaceae; genus Heliosperma; species Heliosperma pusillum. The sequence continues at coordinate 3,359 of JAIUZE010032422.1, read as the reverse complement.
TAAAAGAACTTCGAACATGTTTACATCTTGCGCAAACTTCACAAACTCCTTCAATTTCAAACTTTATGGAGGGTAACCCTTCCACTAAATCGAGTTTGTTGAGTTTGTTCAATGACGAGAGACCTACATGTCCAAATCTTTTATGCCATAAGTTAGGATCGTTTTGCATAACCGACAAACATTTAATGGCTTCCTTAGGAACATTTCCTAAGTCAACCACATAGATGTTATTAACACGCCTACCTTCAAGAACAACTTCATTAGTACTTTCCTTAAATACGTAACAAAGGTTTGCATGAAATTCCACTTTATTTCCTTTGTCACATAGTTGGGAAATACTAATCAAGTTGTGTTTGAGACCATTTACAAGCAGCACATCATCAATGGAAAGTGAGAGAGACTTACCGACCTTGCCAATGCCAACAACCTCACCTTTTTTGTTGTCTCCAAAAGTCACGTTTCCACCATTGTAGGCCGATAATGAGAGAAATTGGTTTTTATTACCTGTCATGTGTCGTGAACACCCGCTATCTAGATACCAACGGCTGCCTCCTCTCATACGGCCCTGAAATTAGATTAGTTAGATGATTTAGGAACCCAAACGAGTTTGGGTCCCTTCTTATCACGAACAAGATCCAGGACATCCTTTCTAATCCATATTTTCTTAACGATCTTTATGTTTTTATTTAAATGTCCTAATCGTTTCTCACAAGCATTAAATACATGACCTGTATTTCCACAAAATTTGCATAACGTATACTCAGGTAGGCCGACATACTTCCGTTTACGAAAGTCACGTTCTACGAATTTTGGCTTTCTGAAATAGGCATTGCTGGAAGCATTATGAATTGAACAGTTCAATGATCTGTTTACTTTCTGTTCAGGAACCCAAACTGTATGATATTGAGAATCATTTAGCTTGAGGTTGGAACAAGATTCGTACCCTAATCCCAACTTCTTAGTATTACTGGATTGATTTACTAGGAAATCAAGAACGGTATTACTTCCTTCCCACTTAGCGGTGACATTCCTAGCGTTATTTAGGTCGATTTCAAGGTTATCGATTTTACTAAGAAGTTTCTTGTTCTTGTTAAGAAGATTCTCATAGTCAATATTAAGTCTATCAAATTTAGCACTGACATCAAAATAGGCGTTCGTTCCTTTAGCATGCATATCTTTTATTTTATCTAATTCATCTGTTAAGGTTTGCATCTTATTGACAAGTTCCTCGTTCTCATTAGTAAGCTCAGAATAAACAGTCTGATCAACTGTCTGTTTTCCTATATGTTTCAGATCACGCTTAAGGTTTATGTTTTCCTCTGCTATACTTTCAATTTCAGATTGCATTTCTTCCAGCCGTCTATTTTGGTCATAACAAGTGTCTAGGGTCTCATCAAGTAACCTAATTATTTTTTATTTAGACAAAGATCTAACCTGAATCTTAAGTTTAGAGAGACCTACCTCATCGTCGGATTCACTGTCGGAATTGTCAGTATGGGCCATGAGACATCTAAGATCATCTTTGTGTACCTTCTTTTGTAGCACGGGTTTATATGTGGAGCGAAGACATAATATTTCTTCCTTTTCTTCCTTAGGTGGTTCATCGTCCTCTGATTCGGACTCACCCCACACAGCAGCAATCATAGCACGTTTGTACTCCTGCTTAGACTTCTCACGTTTATCTCGAGATTTTACTTCTTCCCACTTAGGACAATTTCGGATCTGATGATCACGATCTCCACATTTAAAACATCCCATTCTAGACATAGAACGAGATGTTGAAGATGAGAATGGCGAAGGAACAGATTTATTTGATGAGAAATTTTCGAACTTTCCTTGGTTTTGTTTTCTGATTATTTTTGCAATACGTTTGGACAACAACGCAACCTCCTCCTCAAGATCACTTTCATTGTCACTTGAGAAGGCGTTCAAAGCTAACCCTTTAGCCTTGGGTTTCTCTTCGGCATCATCAAGAGCAATTTCGTGTGCCATAAGAGAACCCATTAGGGCTTCATAGGTAAGAGTGGTTAAGTCCCTGCCTTCTTCAATAGCAATGACCTTGGCTAGCCATCTCTTGGTTAAGCTTCTTAAAATTTTACGGACAATATCCTCAGTTTGAAAAGAGCGACCAAGATTTGAAAGTTCATTAGTTATGCTTGAAAATCGGGAAGACATGCTTTTAATTGACTCATCGTTTTGCATTTTGAAGGCCTCGTATTTTTGCATTAGAAGATCAATACGAAGTTTCTTCACTTGCAATGTTCCCTCGTGGGCTAACTCGAGAGTATCCCAAATTTGGTTAGCCGTCTTACAACCAGCAATACGGCCAGCCTCTTCATTTATCAAGCCAGATTGTAAAAGGGATATTGCTCGAGAGTTCTTTTCTGCCTTCTTATAGTCATCGGCAGTGTAGGCCGCTCTTGCTTTAGGACTTTCAACACCATTTTTATCGGTGGTCGTAATAACAAGAGGGCCACTTTCAATAATTGCCCAACATTCATAATCAGTTCCTTGAATGAAATGCATCATTCTATTTTTCCACCAGCCATAGTCCGTGCCATCAAAGACAGGACATTTGACGTGTGACAACCCTCGCGAATGCGGAAATATAAAACATACAGGCATGTGAAATAATATGCGGAAATACGGTATTTTAAAAACCTTTAAACATGCAAGATATATATAACACGAGGTGCGTCAAAATATTACAACTAAGTGCGGAAAATAACAAAGAGACGGTGTCTCTCAAAATATTAACAAAGAACAAGTGTTTAGCAACTAGCTAAAATCGTCTAGAGGTGAAACTTCTAGGGACAACGCCCGCTAGCTCACACCCGAACCCCAAAATATCATATCCAAAAAGTCATCCAGTGCAAGCAACCTGTTCATCCATGAAAAACATGAACGCCACAGTCAGTGGGGAGTAACTCCGGGTTCTCCCAGCCATATCACATTAACGTACATCAAAGGAGATACAAAAGATAAGCATGCATATATAGATATACATGTGAGAAACTATAAGGATAGATAGGCAATTCTATAGATAATGATAAGTGCATATGAAATACAATCCGAATCCATCATGTTATTCAAAGACTCGGGGAAGACACTCTTAGGCAACCGAATACGCTCACTAGGGCTTGCATCTCACCGTTAGCGGTATAAGATTGATAAGATTGAGAATCGACAGACAAACCAAGTCAAGTCATACGATGATCACAATAAATCCAACATATTATCATCCATTCACGAACCAAGACATTGACGGTGTCCAATCATGCAATGACCATGAATAATATCATGAAATCACGCATTCAAAGAACGACAAAGACGACAACTCTCACGGTAGGTAAATGAAC
>JAIUZE010032420.1:0-24232 GCA_022085475.1 Heliosperma pusillum | reverse complement strand
GGTAGATTCTATCCTAAAGGGCTTAAACAACAAAGGCTCAAGGAGTTCATTGACTTTAAGCAAGGCAACTTCTCAGCTCAGGACTTCACTACGGAGTTCAATAAGCTTGCTCATTTTGCTCCAAGACTTATCCGAGATGATGAGGACCGAGCGTTTTATTACCGAAACAAGTTGAGTGCCGTTCTGCAAAGTAAAGTGAGGAGGAATACTACCTCCTTTGGAGATCTTTATGATGATGCTTTGTGGGCCGAGAATTCTATGAAGGCTATTAGAGATGAAGCTTTGATGAATAATCCCTCTCCTTCTTATGCTCCTAGGCCGAATGTTTATGGGAAGAGACCGTTTATTCCGTCTCCTTCTAATTCTTATGCTAACAAGAGGAGATTCAATCCTCCTTCCAATGCAAATACAAGAAATCCTGCTCCTTTTATTCCTAGAGCTACATCAAATGTGGCTCATAAGCCTTATACTCCTCAAGCTCAAGGTCGCTTTTGCAACCGGTGTAGACTTCCATACCATCCCGGTGTGCCGTGTTCCAACCGACCTTATCTTTGTTACTTTTGTCAAAAGGGTGGTCACCGTTATAAGGATTGCCCCGATCGAAAGTTGCCCCCTCCTCCTCTCGCTAAACCTAAGGGTTCCATCTTTGTTATGAGCGTGCCGAAGCCGATGCTCATCCAGAGATCATTACGGGTATGTTCTCAATCTTAGAGCAACCGTGTCTTATTCTATTTGATACCGGTGCTTCAATGTCTTTTGTGTCTTTGACTTATGCTAATAAATTATCTATCAAGCCTACATCTAGTGAGGATACTCTCATATCCTTACCATCCGGAGATATTATCTCTTGTTCTACTCTATATCCTAATGCCCCAATATCTATTGCGGGTTCTATCTTTCCCGCTAATCTCCTTAAGTTCCCTCTAGGAGAGTTCGATATAATATTAAGTATTGATTGGTTAGCATTGTATCATGCTAGGTTCGAGTGTCATAATCAAAAGATTTATTTAAAGAGTCCTTTAGGAGTTAGAATAACCTATAAGGGATCTCATCCCCGAAAAGGTGTGTCTTTGATTTCTGCTATGAAGTTGGTAAGTATGGTTAGAAAAGGTCACAAAGCATACTTGTGTATTGTGACTTCTTCATCTACCTCTTTGCCAAGTATTGAAGATGTGCCTATTGTTCGAGAATTCGTTGATGTATTCCCCGAAGATTTGCCCGGGATTCCTCCCGAGCGTGATGTTGAGTTCTCTATTGATCTTGTTCCTGGTTTCTGGACCCATAGCCAAAGCTCCTTACCGTATGGCCTTGACCGAATTGAAAGAATTAAGGAAGCAACTAGATGATATGATAGAGAAGGGTTTTATTCGACCAAGTGCCTCGCCTTGGGGTGCTCCTGTTCTCTTTGTAAAGAAGAAAGATGGTTTTATGAGGCTTTGTATTGATTATCGTGAGTTGAATCGGATTACAATCAAGAATAGGTATCCTTTACCAAGAATTGAAGATTTGTTTGATCAACTAAAGGGTGCTTCTACTTTTTCCAAGATTGATTTGAGATCCAGTTATCACCAAATTCCTGTTCGAGATGTTGATATTCCAAAGACTGCTTTTTGTACGAGATATGGTCATTATGAGTTCAAGGTAATGCCATTTGGGTTGACGAATGCTCCCGCTATCTTTATGGATCAAATGAACCTCACATTTAGTGAGTATCTTGACAAGTGTGTGGTTGTGTTCATTGATGATATTCTTATTTTCTCCAAGTCCGAAGAAGAGCATGCTATTCATCTAAGGACTATTTTGAGTGTTCTTCGTCGTCATAAGTGGTATGCTAAGTTCTCCAAGTGTGAATTTTGGTTACCTAAGGTGTCCTTTCTTGGGCATGTGATTTCTAAAGAAGGTGTAATGGTGGATCCTTCTAAAATTGAGGCCTTTGTTGATTGGAAGAGTCCGACTAATATTAGAAAGATTCGAAGTTTTCTTGGTTTAGCTGGTTATTACCGTAGATTTGTCAAAGATTTCTCTAAGCTTGCTAGACCGATGACTCAATTATTGAAGAAGGAAACCAAGTTCCTATGGAATGAAGCTTGTGAAGCAGCGTTTCAAGAGTTAAAGAAAAGGTTAACTACCGCTCCGGTGTTGACTTTGCCTGAAGATGGTGTAGACTTTGATGTCTATTGTGATGCTTCTAAAATGGGATTGGGTTGTGTTCGTATGCAAAATAGGAAAGTGGAGGCTTATGCTTCGAGACAGTTGAGAGTTCATGAAGTGAACTATCCTACTCATGACTTGGAATTGGCCGCCGTTGTTCATGCTTTGAAAGTGTGGAGACATTATCTAATTGGAGTTCATTGTCGTATATTCACCGATCACAAAAGTTTGAAGTACATATTTACTCAAAAAGAGTTGAATATGAGACAAAGAAGATGGTTGGAATTTGTGAATGATTATGATTTTGAGTTATTATACCATGAAGAGAAGGCAAATGTTGTTGCCGATGCTCTTAGTAGGAAAGCTTCTCATGCATTGAATGATATGCGGGTATTACCCGATGATCTTTGTGCCGAGTTTTGAAGATTGAAGTTGGAATTTGTAGAGCGTGGATTTTTTTATGTTGGTGCTATGACTGCCGAACCTGTGTTTCTCCGTGAAATCCTCGAAAGCCAAGTTGATGATCTTACCTACAAGTCTATTCAAGCCAAACTTCTTGAAGGTAAAGCTAAAGATTTCAAATTTGATGATGAAGGTGTTCTTCGTTTCCATGGTCGTTTATTTGTTCCTAATGCTCTTGATTTGAGGAAGCGAGTTCTTGATGAAGCTCACCTTTCCCCTTATTCTATTCACCCCGGTGGTGATAAGATGTACAAGGATTTGAAGCTACAATTTTGGTGGCCAAACTTGAAGGGTGATGTTGTTTCTTATGTTGGAATATGTTTGACTTGCCAACAAGTGAAGATTAAACACAAGAGGCCCGGTGGATTGCTACAACCGTTGGATATTCCGCTATGGAAGTGGGAATCTATTTCTATGGATTTTGTTATGGCTTTGCCGAGGATCGTTGGAGGTAAAGATGCCGTTTGGGTTGTTGTTGATCGTTTGACCAAGTGTGCTGGATTCATCCCGATCAAAGAAACCTGGAGTTTAGACCGTCTAGCGAAAGCCTATGTTGATGAAATTGTTAGATACCATGGTGTTCCTAAGGAGATCATATCCGACCGAGATCCGAGATTCTGTTCGAGATTTTGGAAAGCTTTGCAAGAAGCCATGGGTTGTAAGTTGTTGATGAGTACTGCTTTTCATGCCGCTACGGATGGTCAGACCGAGAGGACTATTCAGACTTTAGAAGACTTGCTTAGGGCTTGTGCTCTTGACTTCCAGTCTAGTTCGGAAAAGAGTCTACCGCTGGTGGAGTTTTCTTACAACAACAGTTATCATGCATCGATCAAGATGGCTCCTTATGAAGCTCTTTATGGAAGGAAATGTCGGAGTCCTATATGTTGGAATCAATTGAGTGATGTTCGTGACTTAGGCCCTGATGTTCTTGTTGAGACTGTTGATAATGCGAAGGTCATTCGTGATAGAATGAAAGCCGCTCAAGACCGTCAAAAGTCTTATGCCGATATCCGAAGAAGACCGCTAGAGTTTGAGGTTGGAGATAAGGTGTTCTTGAAAGTATCTCCAATGAAGGGTGTTAAACGGTTTGGTGTTAAGGGTAAATTGAGCCCGAAATACATTGGACCCTTTGATATTGTGAAAAGGATTGGTGTCGTTGCTTATAAGTTGGATTTGCCCCCGAATTTGGCTAAGGTTCATAATGTATTCCATGTTTCTCAATGGAGAAAGTATGTTAGTGATTCGAGCCATGTCTTTCAATAGGAAATGCCCGATCTTGAACCGAATCTATCCTTTGAAGAGAAGCCAATTCGTATCCTAGACCGCAAGGATAAGAAGTTGAGAAGTAAGGTGGTTCCTTTAGTGAAAATCTTGTCGAGATGTGCTAATGTCGAAGAAGAGACTTGGGAAACTGAAGCTTCTATGCGTAGTAAATATCCGAGTCTATTCGAGTAAGGTATTTTTCTTTCCCTCAAGTTTCGAGGGCGAAACTTTTTAAAAGGTGGGGTGATTGTAACACCCGTAAATGTACCCTATTTTTATAGTGAAAATATTTTACGGATACTTTTCAATGAAATTTAGTTTTAATCGTAAATTTAATTTTCCGAGTCGAATTTAGAATTTCCGAGTTCGTATTTGGAATTTTCGCGAGATTCCATGTGAATCCCGTCTTAAGGCGACTTTGACTTTTTCTTGACTTTTCCTTATACATCTCATACTACCTCTTTAACCTATTTCATTCCTCACACAACTCAACTTACTTCATCACTAAGAAACCCAAATCAAAACCTTGCCTCCATTTTCATCCAATCTTTGAATCGTCATATCTCATTCGTTTCTTGCTCAAATTCACGTAAGTTCGTCTTATTCTTCCCCTCTTAGCTTCCTCTATCCGTATTGGTAATAAAATTACCGTCTTTCTCGCCTTTCAAACTTTCCATCTTTCTCAAGGTGAAGTAAATTCATCTTTTATTAACTATTTTGTAGGTGGTGACCTTCAAGATCCCGACAAAGACTATTTCCTAATAGAAGAGGACCTTGACGCGGAGTAAAGACGCAATAAGGTAACAGTGAAGGGTTACTCGATATCATTTACGTGTTTTACATGCTTTTTATGTTAGAATTCGTATTTAGAATACGATTAGAAAGCTTAGGATTTATGTTATTGATAATGATTGTTGTTAGTTGATGAATGTTGATGATGTATATTGATTGTTGATAATTATTAGAAGTTAAATATGAGAATTGAAATGGATTGAGCAAGTGAAGGAAGATCACGGATGAACTGGGGTTCCCAGCCGGGTGACCGGCCGCCGGTCTGCCCACCGGTTGGGAACACATCAGTAGGAAAAATGGATTTTTGTGAGTAGTGATGGTCCCGGCCGGGTGCCCGGCTGCCGGCCTCCAGACCGGCCTGGAACACACTGCACTTCCTTTATGATTTTTTGATTTTGCTTGATGCGCGAGCCGGGGTACCGGCCGCCGGTCCACTGACCGGCCGGCAACGCGGCTGTATATTTTTCTTATAATTTCTAAAACTCGTAAATTATAATAGTTCGCATGATTCGTTTATCGTATAATTTTACGTAGTGACTTATAATATTAATGTTTTGAGTATATGATATTTCATTCGCTTGTATCACATGATTTGTGACGGTTTTTGGTATGTCCCACTTTGAGTCGGTTTTTACAAATGTTACGGTTTGAGCACTATTTTGTCTTGTGCTTTGTGCTCTCATTCCCTTGGCTACCTCCACGTTTGTAAGACTGGAATGTCGGAACGGGGAGGTAACCTACTGCTTAAATGCATGTGTTAGTGGGCATACGACGACGTTGTTGGGAGTTGAACGCTTTGCGTTGATCGACCCGGCCGTCAAATGTTGTGTACCTGCGAGGTGGTGTTATTTGCATGTAGCGTACCGCTTGTTATGAGGCTTGAGCTCTTTTCCGCCTCTTTCGTGAATTGTATCTACCGAATTTGGGGTACTCGGCGTCTATGATTGACTGAGTCTTGGAAGCGAAAAGTTTATCGCATGTCGAACCGGAAAATGTGATTTCAGGATTCTGGCCAGATTTAGACTAGGACCGGGTATTTATATCGTCGTCCTACTGGAGGAAATTAGTCCACATATACGAAATGTGATCGTGTATGCGTTCAGGGAAATGTTTATCTCGTGGATGCCTGTTAATCATACTTGCCATGTACACGGTGCTAGTGCGTTTCATTTACCGTGAGAGATGTCGTATTTGTGTCGTTGTATTTGGATGCGTGATTACATGATTGATTATTCCTGATCGTTGCATTGACTTGGCATGGTTTGTTTGTCGAGTCTCAATCTTATCAAACTTATACCGCTAACGGTGAGATGCGAGCCCTAGTGAGCGTATTCGGTTGCCTAAGAGTGTCTTCCCCGAGTCTTTGTATAACATGATGGATTCGGATTTGTATTCCATATGCTCTTATCTTTAATTATCGAATTGCCTATCTATTCTTATCGTATCTCACATGTATATCTATATATGTATGCTTCTACTTTTGTATTTCCTTTTATGTACGTTTAATGTGATATGGCTGGGAGAACCCGGAGTTACTCCCCACTGACTGTGGCGTTCATGTTTTTCATGGATGAAAAGGTTGCTTGATTTGGATAGCTTTTTGCTATGATATTTTGGGTTCGGGTGTGAGCTAGCGGGCGTTGTCCCTGGAAGTTTCACCTCTAGACGATTTTAGCTAGTTTTCTAAACACTTTGACATTTATAACATTTTGAGAGACTTCGTCTCTTGGTTGTATTACACACTTTAGTTTGTAATATTTGACACTCCTCGTTTACTTTTCTTGCATGTATAAAAGTTTTAAAAACTTCATATTTCCGCTATATAATTCACATGCTTGTATGTTTTATCTTTCCGCATTCGCGAGGGTTGTCACAATGCAAAGGTGTTCCGGGAAGTATATGGGAGTTTCGGGAAGAAATGGGAAATCCCGAGCATGAAGAAACTAACATTGGTTGGTTTGCAAATAAAAAAATGAAGTCCAAGTAAAAGCCCAAGGTAAGTGTTTATATTGGATGCCAAATGACCCCTAGGATGCCTTAGACAGACTCATGAATATGCAAGAATTGGATTCCGCATCACCATAAAGCAAGAAGTTAAGACGGAATTAAGACAAAATCCGGATACCCACGTCCTAGATTGGGGCTACCTTTCCCCGATCGGGGTTTGACTCCCCTAGGTGTTGACGTTATGCTCCTATTTTATTATAAATAGGAGCCTTAATCCATCATTAGGGGATCATCTTGGACAATATTTTACACTCTAAAAACACTCTTTTACATAATATCATTGGTCATTAGATTAAGTTTAGAATAGTTTAGTTTCCATTTATATTACAAGTTCATTTGCAAGTTATTTAGTTCCATTGTGTTCTTTAATTTCATGTTTTATTTCCTTTGTTGAGGTAATTCTATTTCTTGTATTATTTCGTTATTTCTTTTGTCATTTTCATTATTAGTTAGTTATCATGTTTACTTTATCATTTGTTATTAGATTAGTTATCATTTTGCAAGAGTAATTTCTTTGTCTAGGGAATTAGGGAACCCATGCATAAATAATATTTGCAATTATTGAAATGAGATGTTATGATATCAAATAGTTTTTTCTATCACATGCTTGCATAGTATTGTTAGTCTTTGATTATTGATCACAATCCTTGATTAAATTCGTTAATTCTTTCTATAAGTCGAGAGGCACGGAATTGAATTAGACAAAGCATGTGTTAGTAGATCGATCTAGCCAAAGCAAGAGTTCATTAGGACCCGATCTATGGTTAAAACTAATATCGAGAGGTGGGTGTCTTTAGCCTAAATAATTATTGTTATTATCAATGTCCTAGTTTGACTTGAGCATTTACATAATTTGCATGTGTGACTCGACCACCCTAGACTCTTCCTTTATTATTATTGTTTTTTCATAAATCCAACCAAACCAATCGATAACCGACTTTGATAGAATTCACGCCATAACAACTTGTATAGCAACTCTCGTCTCCTTGTGTTCGACCCCTATTACTACATTCATTTGTGTCTAGGGTATTTATTTTTGATTAGGTGTGCAATAGCTTATCTGTCATTAACCCCATTGAAAGCATAGACAACAGTGAAGTAGTAATTCATCTCTCTTCCTTTATCCTCAACCAGCATATGGATGTATTGTACATCATATTCCAAAAATTGAATGTCAAAATAAAAGGTCTTCTACAGGATCACGATTCTGCCCCCAGGGTGACAAGAATTATTAGTTGAAACACACCACCCTTTGAAAATATTAGTTCTAGCTTTATTCAAGTTTTCAACTTTGATTTTAATTTCCACCAAACCCAAAAGCCCTACATTATTCGAATTCATAAATTTATTTAAAACATATTGTCTCTCCTCCCTATTCATCCCTCTCACATTCCAAAATCTTAGATTCATTGGGTATTGACGTTTGAAGGATCAATATCATTTATACTAACCTCCTATGTGCCTATGCTTGCCTTGTTTGAGCTGAGCCCACTAAGAGCCTCCATATAAGTTGGTTGTATCTGCGTGGTTCTGCTAACAGTGACACCTCCCTTTCTAGTTGGTCTAACATGGGATATTACACATGTTGTACCAAGTTTTGCCACTTGGGTTTTATTATCAATCTCTTGCATCTGTTGTCTGTCTCCATCTGTTGCATTGGTAGCCTGAGGTTTAATTGGTTGGCCAACAAACTGAGGCTTGATAGGTTTCCAAACCTTTTGCATTGGCTTAGGTTTGTTCCCTATGTTCTTGCAGTTAAGTTGTTCATGCCCAATTTTCTTACATTTAGCACATATAGTAGGCTTCCATTCATATTCAATATTAATCTCAATGATCTTTTGTTTTTCATCCAGGAACCTAATTTTGTCAGGTAACGCTTGTCCCAACTTAAGTTCAACCATAACCTTTGCGAAACCTAATCTGTTTTTGGATTCAGTTGGGAGGTCACCCTTGACATATCTCCCAATGAGTCTAGCAAGTTTAGGAAGACTCTTAACCCAGCAATTTAGGGGCATGTTAACCAATTTGATTCAGGCATGTACCACTTTAACCTCTTCTTTATTTAATTCAAAAGCAGGTTGCCATTCTCTTAAGATCACGGGTTTATTATAAAAAAAGATAATATCCACTGTCTAACACCGCTTTCTTCATTTCTTCAGTATTGAAACGTGCTAGGAAAATTCCATTAGGGAGAAAGGATAGTTTGTCCACTTTATATTTACTCCAAATTCTTTTCAGGCATTCGTCCATCACTTGCCATGGAGAGTTGGCTCCCACAACAAATCCATAGACTGCTTGAGTCCAATAGTCAAGTTTTCCTTGCACATCATCATCAGAGAGTTGGAGAAGTTCTTCTTTTGTCTCCTCCACTTGGATAATTCGTGAACCACTCTTGTGAAACAAAGGACTGTGATCCGTGTCAGAGTCCTCATTGCTGAAATCAACCACTTCATCAACAAAGCCAAGATCCAAGTCAAAAGGAGGGATACCTGTTATTTCATTAATACTCTTTGTTTTTGGCCCTTCCTCTCCATCTGCTTGTGTAATAGTTTATTTTTTTCAGATCTAATAGTGGACGATGTACCAGATTGTTTTGTTGACTGTTGATGGTTATTTGAATTGGAATTATTGGATTTCTTAGCCATAGTGCACAGATGTCAAGATGAAATCATCACCTAGAGATGACGGCAGTTGTCTCTCTCTAGACTAAGCATCTCTCAAGCTATACATATTTACCAATGTTTTTTTTAATGAATGGAAGAGGACTTATCCCAAAGGAATTGTACTCCGTAATGTGTCCCACTTCAGTAATTGTAGACCGTTATATATTATTGTGAAATGAATGTTACATGTTGACATGAAAGTTGTGCATGTCTATTTAATAATGATTGGATGATACTCATGTGACATATATATATATATATATATATATATATATATATATATATATATATATATATATATATATATATAGAATTGGGATCCGGTGAGAACCACTAAGATAATGAGAACCGTGAGAACTCCGCCTTCCGAAATTTATTTTTAAAAAATAAGGACATTTTTGGGTTCGGTGTAGAATTTTATGGCTAGATAATATACATCTTGGTCGAAAAATTATAAGTTACTGACGGAAATTGAGGTGAAATACGATTTATTAATTTTCATGCACCTAGTAGTCAGTTTCATGCATCTAACAATTTTCATGCACCTAGTGCTCATTTTAATGCATGTAGAGCCCGTCATTTTCATTCACCTAGTAACTGTTTTCATGCATGTGGCAATTTTCGTGCACCTATTGCTTGTTTTCACGCATTTAGAGTAATTTTAGTGTACAAATTGAATTTCTGTACATTATGTACATATTTTTTAATATAATCAATAAATTTTGTTTAGTTTCTGCAAGTATTTTTCTTGAATAAACTAAACTAATGGTAAATGATCCAACAAAACTTTTGAAATAAGATTTGGTGGAGATTTAGTGAGGGTTCTCATGGTTCTCATTATGTTAGTGGTTCTCACCGGATCCTGACCCTATATATATATATATATATATATATATATATATATATATATATATATATATATATATATATATATAGAGAGAGAGAGAGAGAGAGAGAGAGAGAGATAGGATCACGTAAGTCCCTTTATTTAGATGAGTACCTAAGTCGTAATATAAGCCATTAGATCTGACAAAAGATGCATGGATGAGATTAGAATCATTAATACACTCACCTACTACTAAATAAGGGTAATTTGAATTTATGAAATTTTAGAACAATTTTTGGCAACTTTATAACAATTTTATGTAACTTTAGTATTTTACGTATGTAACTTTAACCCTTAAAAGTGTAATTTTATAGTCCCTCCAATTAACCATGTTATTCCCTTTTTCTATTTTGAGCTAAGTGTGGTGATGTTCCCTCTTTCCTTATTTGTGAGTAGTTGTGTGATCCAAATTTAATTGTATGTGGGGTAGTGTGTTATGTGTGGTGCAAATTGATTTCCTTAATCCTTGTGTCCAAAAGAAAAGAGAACAACATGGTTAATTGAAGGGAGTACAAATTTAGTCATTTATGACTGTAAGTTCAGCCAATAATGGTGTAACTTTATGCTAATCTAATCAACTTTATAAATTAATTTGACTTTATGTAATTTTAAGAAAACGTTTGCGTAACTTTATTCATTTGCGAGTGAAATTTCACTATTTTGCAATCATAACTTCAGTTTTTTAAGTCCATTTTTATTATAAAATTTTGAAATTACATTATATAATATGACTTTGAACACATTAATGTGAATTTATGCGGGTTTATGTAACTTTAATCAAATTTTGTGTAACTTTAATCCAATTTTATGTCACTTTTTCAAAATTTTAGATAAGTTTAGGCTAATTTTTTGTAACTTTAGTCAAATTTATGTAATTTTAGTCCAATTTTATGTAACTTTTAAATTAGTATAATTGTGAATATATTAATTTTAGTTTATATAGTTTTAGGTAATTTTAGTCTAATTTTATGTAACTTTGAAACTTCAAGTGTGTAACTTTAGCCCAAGAGGGCGTCACTTTACTCCCCGCAGCCTCCCACCACCACTTAATAACACCACCACCAACTGACCATGACCACCACCACCGTCCACGCACCTCTACCCACTACGACCCTCATCACCAACAGACCACCCACTGCCACGCACCATCCGACAACCCACTGCCACCGCCACCAAACGAACAGCCCCAACCCCACCACAAAATCCGACCCCCTCCTCTCTAACCCACCACCAACAACAACCACTCCACCACTGCAAACATTACTCACAAAAAAAAAACAGATCTGAGAAAGGAAGGAGAAAAGGCCGCATAAACCACCACCAACTTCCATCGCCTTCTCGGATATGAAAAACCAAAAAAAAACTCAACATACCCCCTCGACCCCACCCACGACCCGACTTCAAATCTTAAGGAGGAGGTCGGAGCAAGGCCGAGGGAGAAAAAGGCACGAGGAGGACATGCGGCATGACGGAGGCCGATGGAGGAGGAGGCAGGAGGGAGCACGGTGGGGGAGTGGTGAAGAGGAAGAGAAACCGAGGAGGGAGCACGGTGGAGACGTGGTGAGAGGAGGCCGGCGAAGGAGCAACGTGGGTGGCGTTGTGATGGCAGTGGTGGCCGTAGTAGGGAGCCGGCAGGGTAGAGAGATAAGAGGAAGAGAGAGAAATAAAAGAAAACGTGGGTAGATTTCTAAAAACTGTTTAAGGTTTGAGAGTATTTATACCTTTCTTAGATGAGTCCATGAGTCCTAATCTAAACCATTAGATCAAACCAATATATGGTCAAGATTAAAAAAAAAAAAAAGGCTCATATAAAAGCTTCTAAACCCACTCAAACCCTAATCTAAGCCACAAAACAATCAGTCCCCTTCTCTCTCTTCCTTCTCTCACTAGTCACCACTTCTCTCTCAAACGCGCCCCTGCCCCGCCGTCGCCGCTTCTGCCCCGCCGTCGCCGCTCCTGCCCCGCCGTCGTCGCCACTGCCCCGCCGTCACCGCCCTGCCCCGCGTCGCGCCCTTGCCCCGGCCGCGCCGCCCCTGCCCCTGCCTCGCCCTCGTCAATACCACACCACCTGCCACCACTCCCTCCTTGCCTCCCTCCTTCCTTTTTTTTTCAGGTTTGGTGTTGTTGTGGTGTTGGGTGGTGTTTTTTTTTATATAGATTTGTTGTTGTGGTGGTTTTAGGAGGTGATGTTTTTTTGTTTTTTGTTTTATTTTTTCAAATTTGGTCTTTTTAGAGAGATTTGGTGTTGTGGTGGTGTTGAGTGATGGTTTTTTTTTTTTTTCAGATTTGGTATGTGGTGGTGGGGTAACGGTGGTGTTGATGGTGTGGTCATTGTTGGTGGTATTGTTATTGTTGGTGGTGGCGCCACTTTGAACTAAAGTTACATATTATAAGACTAAAGTTACACAAAATTAAGACTAAAGTTACATCTTAAGGACTAAAGTTAATAAAACTGGACAAATTAGACTAAAGTTGCTAAAACATTGATTAAAGTTGTATAACATAGTACTAAAGTTACATTAAATTAAATTAATATTACATTACTAACTTAAAAATTTGAATAAAGTTACATTACTAGCTTATAAATTTGCTAAAGTTACACTCGCAAAAGAGTGAAGTTACAGTGGTAATGTATTAAAGTTACATAAATTATTCCTTGAAAATACTTTACAAATGTAACTTTAAACTTAACTTGGTCAAATTTTATTCAACTTTTATCAAAATTTATGTGACTTGAGTCTAATTTTTTGTCACTTTTGTTAGATTTTATGTAACTTTAATATATTATTATGTAACTTTAATCTTAACTTAATCAAATTTTATTAAAAATTATGGGACCTTTAAATAATAAAGTTACACAGGCATAATAGTAAAGTTACACAGGCATAATAGTAAAGTTACATAAATTATTTGAATGTAACTATTTGATAAAGTTACACACGCATAATAGTAAAGTTACAGACGCATAATAGTAAAGTTACAGTGGTAATGGATTAAAGTTACATAAATTACAATGGTAATGGATTAAAGTTACATAATACATAAAGTCCAATTTTATGTCACTCATGTCAAACTTTATGTAACTTTAGTTTAGATTTAAATATATTAATTCCAATTTATACAATTTTATGTAACTTTAGTCAAATATTTTGTAACTTTGTTCAAATTTTATGTAACTTTTGGTCATTTCAAGTGTGTAACTTTATTTCATGGTGGCAGCCACCACCAACAATAACACCACCAAGATAATAAAACCAAAATAAACAAATCCCCCCACCACCATCTACAGCCACCGTGACACACCGCCACCACCACCACCACACCATCCGAGTTCCCTCCTCTCTAACCCAACACCACCAAAAACCACTCCACCACCGAAATAATAAAACCAAAATAAACAAATCTGAAAATAAAATAAAAGAGGAGGTGGTGTTGGGAGGCCGAGGGCCGGCGAGTGGAGGCCGCCAGGACGCCGGAGAGGAAGCGTAAAGGAGGAGGGAGGAGGGCCGTGAGAGGAGGAGGAGGAGGGTAGGAGGGGCGGTGGGGGAGGGAGGCCGACGGAGAGGAGGGAGGCCGACGGTGAGAGGAGGTGGTGAGGTTCGTGGCAAAGCGGCGCCGTGGTGGCAGAGCGGCGCCGTGGTGGCAGAGCAGCGGCGTGGTGGCAGGGGCGGTGAGGATTTGTAGAGAGAGGAAAGGAAGAATTTGTAGAGAGAGGAGAGGAAGAGAGAGAAGTGAGTGGAAAAAGTGGGTAAGGTTTGAGAAAACAACTAGGGTTTGGAAGGTTTTATATCATCCATTCTTTTTTTGTTTTAATCTTGACCCTTTATTTCTTAGATCTAATGGTCTATATTAGGACTTATGGACTTACCTAAATAACAGGACTTACCTGAACCTGACTCTATATATATATATATAATTGGGTTTTTGTGAGTTTAGTGTCTTATGGTGAGTTGGTACTCAAAAAATCTGGACCATTGAATAAACAGATCTTACGATTGAGATTAAACCAAGCAACCAACAAAAAATGGAGGTGACCCACGTGACTTTACTCTTCTGAGTTTTATTATTTTTTTTTTCTTTCTCTCTCGTCTATTACATTCTCTGAAATCTTATCCCAATCTACATCCTAAAATCACATTGACACACATGAACATAATTTATCAAGAATGATTTCGCACACTCTCAAAATTTTATTAGCAAATCTGAATTTCTGTGGAGCAGCATCTTAAAATCGACGCGGACGACGTCATTCTATTAATCTATTGCTCTAGTCATTGATCTTGGATTGTTAATTTTTGAAATTTAAATTTTAAGTCAGCATTGTCAAATTTCACCACCACGTCATCAATGAAATCACCACCAAAAAAGAATGGCGACAGCGGAGGAGGAATGTTTTTAGTTCGCCGTCATAGCAGTCGTTATCGTGATAACGTTGTTTTTCATTGCCGACAATGGTTTTTGACGGTGTTGCTTATTTCACCTTAACCACGACTAGGTATTGTAAGTCCCTTTCTTGATCTATCAAATTCTTCTTCAATTTAACTTTAATCTTTTATTTACTTCGTGTAATTTTCGAACTTATCATTGATTTTTGTTTTTGAATTTGTCGATTTTGTCGTTTTGTCTTTGTAATTTCCTAGTAATTTGATTGATTATGTGATTTATTTAAGGCTGACTAAGGCTTTAATATGATTATTGGATGATTTTTTTTAAAAATTTGATTGTTTCTTTCAGGTTGGCAGACTCTTTAATATTCTAAGACAGAATACGGAGTTCATCCATTGCCGCTCGGGAAGGTTAGTTACGTGTTTGTCGTTGAGTTGGGGTGGGAGTTGGTGGTGAATGGAGGCTAAACAATGGATAAAGGTAACACTCTAAGAGTAACACTAGAATAACACGTGGTAGCAAAAAAAATAACATAAGAGTAACACTGGAATAACACGTTATAACAAAATAATAATAATAATGTAAAAATAACATTAGAATAACATTGGAATAACAAGTGGTAAAAAAAAATAACATAAGAGTTACCTAAGAATAACACGTGATAACAAAAAAAGAAAGAAAAAAAATAATATAAGAATAACATTAGAAAAAAAAACGAACATAAAAGTAACACTGGAATAACACATGTTTAAAAAAATAAACATAAGAGTAACAATGGAATAACACGTGGTAACAAAAAAAAGTTAAAAAAAATATCAGTAACACTGGAATAACACTGAAATAACACGTGATATAAAAAAAGAAAAAAAATTAACATAAGAGTAACACCGAATAACACGTGGTAACAAAAATAAACATAAGCGTAACACTAGAATAACACGTGATATAAACAAAAAAGTAAAAAAATAACATAAGAGTAACACCGAATAACACGTGGTAACAAAAAAATAACATATGAGTAACACTGGAAAACACTGGAATAACACGTGATAACAAAAAAAAGAAGTAAAAAATAATAATATAAGAGTAATAGTGAAATAACACGCCGTAATAAAAAAAAAGTAAAGAATATAACGTAAGAATAACACTGGAATAACATCCAGTAAAAAAAGTAAAAAAAAATGACGTAAGAGTAACACTAGGATAACAGTGGCAACAAAAAAAAATTGTTAAAAAAAAAAATAACGTAAGAGTAACACTGAAATAACACGCGGTAACAAAAATAAGACTAAAAAAACGTAAAAATAACGTTAGAGTAACACTTGAATAATAACACTTGGTAAAAAAAACTAAAAAAAACGTTAGAATAACACTTGAATAACATATGGTACAAAAAAAATAATATAAGAGTAACACTAGAAAAGCACACGTTAACAAAAAAAAGTAGAAAAATAAAAAAAAACGTAAGAGTAACATTTCAATAATAACACATGGTAGCAAAAAAATAACATAAGAGTAAAACTGGAGTAACAAGCGGTTACAAAAAAAAATGAAAAAAATAACGTAACAATAATACTTGAATAACACATGATAACAAAAAAGCAGTAAAAAATATTACATAAGAGTAAAACTATAATAACATGTGATAACAAAAAAAGTAAAAATGAAAAAAAAGCAAAAAGTAATATAATCAGAACAAAATATAATTATGAGAACATAGGAGTAACACTAGAATAATACTTTGTTAGTACCAACTCACCGTAAGAACTCAACTCACGAGATCCCGCCTATCTCTCTATCTCTCTCTCTCTCTCTCTCTCTATAGATAGATAGATAGATAGATAGATAGATAGATAGATAGATAGATAGATAGATAGATAGATAGAGAGAGAGAGAGAGAGAGAGGTGGAACACCAAACTTTTCCAAGGTTTTTCTATCAAAGAAATCCCGGAGAAAGGTATAAAGCCAAAGCAGATCGTAAGAATGTGGGTGTAACACCCGTAAATGTACCCTATTTTTTTAGTGAAAATATTTTACGGATACTTTTCAGCGAATTTTAGTTTTAATTTAGAATTTAATTTTTCCGAGTCGAATTTAGAATTTCCGAGTTCGTATTTGGATTTTCCGCGAGATTTCAAACGAATCCCGTCTTAAGTTGTCTTTGACTTTTATTGACTTTTTCCCTCATACTCCCTCATACTACCTCTTAACCTATTTTCATTCACACAACTCAATTCAGCATTTCTTCTTCCTTAAGAAATCCCAAAACCCTTGCCTCAATTTTGATCCAAGCTTAGAATCGTCATATCTCATTCGTTTCTCTCTCAAATTCACGTAAGTTCGTCTTATTCTTTCCCTCTTATCATCCTCTATCCGTTTTGGTAATAAAATTACCGTCTTTCTCGCTTTTCAAACTTTCCGTCTTTCTCAAGGTGAAGTAAATTCATCTTTTATTAACTATTTGTAGGTGGTGACCTTCAAGATCCCGACAAAGACTATTTCTTAGTTGAAGAGGACCTTGACGCGGAGTAAAGACGCATAAAGGTAACGGTGAAGGGTTACTCGATATCATTTCCGTGTTTTACATGATTTCTATGATAGAATTCGTATTTAGAATACGATTAGTAAGCTTAGGAATTATGTTATTGATAATGAATGTTGTTAGTTGATGATTGTTGATGATGAATATTGATTGTTGATAGTTGTTAGTGTAACACCCGCAAATGTACCCTATTTTTATAATGAAAATATTTTACGGATACTTTTCAGCGTATTTTAGTTTTATTTTAGAATTTAATGTTCCGAGTCGAATTTAGAATTTCCGAGTTCGTATTTGGAATTTCCGCGAGATTTCATGTATATCCCGTCTTAAGTCGTATTTGACTTTCGTTGACTTTTTCCCTCATATACTCCCTTCCTCACCCTAACCTAATTCATTCACACAACTCAACTTTTCCTTCTTCTCTAAGAAAACCCCATAAAACCTTGCCTCCATTTTTGATCCCGCTTAGATTCGTCGCTACTCCTTCGTTACTCGCTCAAATTCATCTAGGTTCGTCTTATTCTTCCCCTCTTAGCTTCCTCTATCCGTATTGGTAATAAAGGTACCGTCTTTCTCGCTTTTTAAATTATCCGTATTTCTCAAGGTGAATGATATTCATCTTTTATTATCTAATTGTATGTAGGTGGAGACTAGGAAGGTTTAGAAATCGATTAAAGGCGCGAAAAGGTAACGGTGAAGGGTTACTCGATATCATTTACGTGTTTTACATGATTTCTATGATAGAATTCGTATTTAGAATACGATTAGTAAGCTTAGGAATTATGTTATTGATAGAGAATGTTGTTAGTTGATGATTGTTGATGATGAATATTGATTGTTGATAGTTGTTAGAAGTTAATTAAGAGAATTGAAAAGGATTGATCAAGTGTAGAATGCTCACGGTGGACTGGGGTTCCCAGCCGGGTGACCGGCCGCCGGTCTGCCCACCGGCTGGGAACACATCAGTAGGAAAAATGGATTTTTGTGAGTAGTGATGGTCCTGGCCAGGTGCCCGGCCGCCGGCCTCCAGACCGGCCTGGAACACACTGCACTTTCTTTGTGATTTTTGGATTTTTGCTTGAGGCGCAAGCCGGGGTACCGGCCGCCGGTCCACTGACCGGCCGGCAACACGGCTGTGTTTTATTTCTTAAAATTCCTAAAACTCGTAATTTATAATAGTTCGCATGATTCGTTTATCGTATAATTTTACGTAGCGACTTATAATATTAATGTTTTGAATATATGATATTTCATTCGCTTGTATCCCATGTTTTGTGACGGTTTTTGATATGTCCCACTTTGAGTCGGTTTTTACAAATGATACGGTTTGAGCACTATTTTGTTATGTGCTTTGTACTCTCATTCCCTTGGCTACCTCCACGTTCGTAAGGCTGGAATGTTAGAACGGGGATGTATCCTACTGCTTAAATGCATGTGTTAGTGGGCATACGACGACGTTGTTGGGAGGTGAACGCTATGCGTTGATCGACCCGACCGTCAAATATTGTGTACTTGCGAGGTGGTGTTATTTGCATGTAACGTACCGCTTGTTATGTGGCTTGAACTCTTTTCCGCCTCTTTCGTGAATTGTATCTACCGAATTTTGGGTACTCGGCGTCTATGATTGACCGAGTCTTGGATGCGAAACGTTTATCGCATGTCGAACTGGAAAATGTGATTTCGGGATTCTGGCCAGATTTAGACTAGAACCGGGTATTTATATCGTCGTCCTACCGGAGGAAATTAGTCTACATATACGAAATGTGATCGTGTATGCGTTCAGAGAAATGCTTATCTTGTGGATGCCTTTTAATCATATTTGCCATGTACACGGTGCTAGTGCATTTCATTTACCGTGAGAGATGTCGTCTTTGTCTCGTTGTGTTTGGATGCGTGATTACATGATTGATTATTCATGATCATTGCATGACTTGGCATGGTTTGTTTGTCGAGTCTCAATCTTATATCTCATATGCTCTTATTATTTTATATTGAATTGCCCATCTATCCTTATC
Source organism: Heliosperma pusillum (assembly GCA_022085475.1). NCBI lineage: Eukaryota > Viridiplantae > Streptophyta > Magnoliopsida > Caryophyllales > Caryophyllaceae > Heliosperma > Heliosperma pusillum. The sequence continues at coordinate 5,064 of JAIUZE010032420.1, read as the reverse complement.
GTATTTCACATGTATATCTATATATGCGTGCTTCTACTTTTGTATTTCCTTTTATGTATGTTTAATGTGATATGGCTGGGAGAACCCGGAGTTACTCCCCACTGACTGTGGCGTTCATGTTTTTCATGAATGAACAGGTTGCTTGCTTGGATGGCATTTTGCTTGATATTTTGGGTTCGGGTGTGAGCTAGCGGGCGTTGTCCCTGGAAGTTTCACCTCTAGACGATTTTAGCTTGTTTGCTAAACACTTTGACATTGTTAACCTTTTGAGAGACTACGTCTCTTATCTTATAGTATTATGTTTTCGGTTTGTAATTTGACACTCCTCGTATACTTATCTTGCATGTATAAAGGTTTTTAAAATACCGTGTTTCCGCTTATTAAATCACATGCTTGTATGTTTTATTTTTCCGCATTCGCGAGGGTTGTCACAGTTGGTATCAGAGCTTCATCGCTCCCGACGCACACACGTGAACCCTAACTTAAACTACTTGACCTTAAAATAATAAACGAGAGTTGGGTAGAACTTAAGGATTTTACTTGGTAGTCTATTTGTTTATGCTAATTGATAGGAATAACATAATTTGTTTTTGTTTCTTATGAAGATGGTTAGACCACGTCTAGTTGAGAACGTTATGTTGGAAGCTCTCACTCAAGTGCTGAAAAATCAGCAAGACGCGGCTTTAGCGCATGCTAAACATGTTCCCCCTCGAAGGGAAGATAACCATCAAGGTGGCTACGCATGGGTAGCTGAACAAATAGCTAGAAGTAAGATTGTACCATATGGTGGAGAACCGGACCCTACGGAGTTATCCGATTGGTTCCGTGAGATGGAGAAGCAGTTTGATCTATACCAAGTCTGAGAAGAGGACAAGGTGAGGATCGCAAAGCACTTCCTGGTGAGGGAAGCTGATAATTGATGGGCTATCACTAGTGCCACCGCTACTCTCGAAGATGGCTTCAACTGGGCTTGTTTCAATGCTCTTATGGAAGGTAGATTCTATCCTAAAGAGCTTAAACAACTAAGGCTCAAGGAGTTCATTGACTTTAAGCAAGGCAACTTGTCAGCTCAGGACTTCACTACGGAGTTCAATAAGCTCGCTCATTTTGCTCCAAGACTTATCTGAGATGATGAGGACCGAGTGTTCTATTTTCGCAACAAGCTGAGTGCCATTCTTCAAAGTAAAGTGAGGAGGAATACTACCTCTTTTGGAGATTTATATGATGATGCTTTGTGGGCCGAGAATTCTATGATAGCTATTAGTGATGAAGCTTTGATGAATAATCCCTCTCCTTCTTACGCTCCTAGGCCGAATGTTTATGGGAAGAGACCGTTTATTCCGTCTCCTTCTAATTCCTATGCTAACAAGAGGTCGTTGTTGATTACCTAAAGTGTCCTTCTAATTTTGGTTACCTAAAGTGTCCTTTCTCGAGCATGTGATTTCTAAAGAAGGTGTAATGGTGGATCCTTCTAAAATTGAGGCCGTTGTTGATTGGAAGAGTCCGACTAATATTAGAGAGATTTGAAGTTTTCTTGGTTTAGCAGGTTATTACCGTTGATTTGTCAAGGATTTCTTTAAGCTTGCTAGACCGATGACTCAGTTGTTGAAGAAGGAAACCAAGTTCCTATGGAATGAAGCTTGTGAAGCAGCGTTTCAAGAGTTAAAGAAGAGGTTAACTACCGCTCCGGTGTTGACTTTGCCTGAAGATGGAGTAGACTTTGATGTCTATTGTGATGCTTCTAAAATGGGATTGGGTTGTGTTCTTATGCAAAATACGAAAGTGGTGGCGTATGCTTCAACACAGTTGAGAGTTCATGAAGTGAACTATCCTACTCATGATTTGGAATTGGCTGCTGTTGTTCATGCTTTGAAAGTGTGGAGACACTACCTTATTGGAGTTCATTGTCATATATTCACCGATCACAAAAGTTTGAAGTACATATTTACTCAAAAAGAGTTGAATATGAGGCAAAGAAGATGGTTGGAATTGGTGAACGATTATGATTTTGAGTTGTTGTACCATGAAGGGAAGGCTAATGTTGTTGCCGATGCTCTTAGTAGGAAAGCTTCTTATGCTTTGAATGTTATGCGGGTATTACCCGATGATCTTTGTGCCGAGTTTCGAAGATTGAAGTTGGAATTCGTGGAGCGTGGATTTTTTTATGTTGGTGCTATGACTGCCAAACCTATGTTTCTCCGTGAAATCCGCGAAAGCCAAATTGATGATCTTACCTACAAGTGTATTCAAGCCAAACTTCTTGAAGGTAAAGCTAAAGATTTCAAGTTTGATGATGAAGGTGTTCTTCGATTTCATGGCCGCTTATTTGTTCCTAATCCTCTTGATTTGAGGAAGCGAGTTCTTGATGAAGCTCACCTTTCCCCTTATTCTATTCACCCTGGAGGTGATAAGATGTACAAGGATTTGACGCTACAGTTTTGGTGGCCGAACTTGAAGGGTGATGTTGTATCTTATGTTGGAAGATGTCTTACTTGCCAACAAGTGAAGATTGAACACAAGAGGCCCGGTGGATTGCTACAACCGTTGGATATTCCGCTATGGAAGGGTGATGTTGTATCTTATGTTGTTGTTGATCGTTTGACCAAGTGTGCTAGATTTATTCCGATCAAAGAGACCTGGAGTTTAGATCGACTAGCGAAAGCCTATGTTCATGAGATTGTTAGATACCAAGGCGTTCCTAAGGAGATTATATGCGACCGAGATCCCAGATTTTGTTCGAGATTTTGGAAAGGTTTGCAAGAAGCCATGGGTAGTAAATTGTTGATGAGTACCGCATTTCATGCCGCTACCGATGGTCAGACCGAGAGGACTATTCAGACTTTAGAATACTTGCTTAGGGCTTCTGCTCTTGACTTCCAGTCTAGTTGGGAAAAGAGTCTACCGTTGGTGGAGTTTTCTTACAACAACAGTTATCATGCATCGATCAAGATGGCTCCTTATGAAGCTCTTTATGGAAGGAAATGTCAGAGTCCTATATGTTGGAATCAATTGAGTGATGTTCGTGACTTAGGCCCCGATATTCTTGTAGAGACTGTTGATAATGTGAAGGTCATTCGTGATAGAATGAAAGCCGCTCAAGACCGTCAAAAGTCTTATGCCGATATCCGAAGAAGGCCGCTAGAGTTTTAAGTTGGGGATAAATTGTTCTTGAAAGTATCTCCAATGAAAGGTGTTAAACGGTTTGGTGTTAAGGGTAAATTGAGCCCGAAATACATTGGACCCTTTGATATTGTGAAAAGGATTGGTGCCGTTGCTTATAAGTTGGATTTGTCCCCGAATTTGGCTAAGGTTCATGATGTATTCCATGTTTCTCAATTGAGAAAGTATGTTAGTGATCCGAGCCATGTCTTTCAAGTTGAAATGCCCGAGCTTGAACTGAATTTATCCTTTGAAGAGAAGCCGATCCGCATCCTAGACCGCAAGGATAAGAAGTTGAGAAGTAAGGTGGTTCCTTTAGTGAAAATCTTGTGGAGATGTGCTAATGTCGAAGAAGAGACTTGGGAAACGGAAGCTTCTATTCGTGTTAAATATCCGAGTCTATTCGATTAAGGTATCTTTCTTTCCCTCAGGTTTCGAGGGCAAAACTTTTTAAAAGGTGGGGTGATTGTAACACCCGTAAATTTACCCTATTTTTATAGTGAAAATATTTTACGGATACTTTTCAGTGAATTTTAGTTTTAATTTAGAATTTAATTTTTCCCAGTCGAATTTAGAATTTCCGAGTTCGTATTTGGATTTTCCGCGAGATTTCAAGCGAATCCCGTCTTAAGTCGTCTTTGACTTTTATTGACTTTTTCCCTCATACTCCCTCATACTACCTCTTAACCTATTTTCATTCACACAACTCAATTCAACATTTCTTCTTCCTTAAGAAATCCCAAAACCCTTGCCTCCATTTTGATCCAAGCTTAGAATCGTCATATCTCATTCGTTTCTTGCTCAAATTCACGTAAGTTCGTCTTATTCTTCCCCTTTTATCATCCTCTATCCGTTTTGGTAATAAAATTACCGTCTTTCTCGCTTTTCAAACTTTCCGTCTTTCTCAAGGTGAAGTAATTCATCTTTTATTAACTATTTTTAGGTGGTGACCTTCAAGATCCCGACAAAGACTATTTCTTAGTTGAAGAGGACCTTGACGCGGAGTAAAGACGCATAAAGGTAACAGTGAAGGGTTACTCGATATCATTTACGTGTTTTACATGATTTCTATGATAGAATTCGTATTTAGAATACGATTAGTAAGCTTAGGAATTATGTTATTGATAATGAATGTTGTTAGTTGATGATTGTTTATGATGAATATTGATTGTTGATAGTTGTTAGTGTAACACCCGCAAATGTACCCTATTTTTATAATGAAAATATTTTACGGATACTTTTCAGCGTATTTTAGTTTTATTTTAGAATTTAATGTTCCGAGTCGAATTAGAATTTCCGAGTTCGTATTTGGAATTTCCGCGAGATTTCAGGTATATCCCGTCTTAAGTCGTATTTGACTTTCGTTGACTTTTTCCCTCATATACTCCCTTCCTCACCCTAACCTAATTCATTCACACAACTCAACTTTTCCTTCTTCTCTAAGAAAACCCCATAAAATCTTGCCTCCATTTTTGATCCGTCTTAGATTCGTCGCTACTCCTTCGTTACTCGCTCAAATTCATCTAGGTTCATCTTATTCTTCCCCTCTTAGCTTCCTCTATCCGTATTGGTAATAAAGTTACCGTGTTTCTCGCTTTTTAAATTATCCGTCTTTCTCAAGGTGAATGTAATTCATCTTTTATTATCTAATTGTATGTAGATGGAGACTAGGAAGGTTTAGAAATCGATTAAAGGCGTGAAAAGGTAACGGTGAAGGGTTACTCGATATCATTTACGTGTTTTACATGATTTCTATGTTAGAATTCGTATTTAGAATACGATTAGAAAGCTTAGGAATTGTAGTATTGATAATGATTGTTGTTAGAAGTGAATTATGAAAAGTGAAAATGTTTGAATGTATGTTGAAGGCTCTCAGGTGAACTGGTAACTCATGTCACGGGCGTG
>JAIUZE010032413.1:0-16248 GCA_022085475.1 Heliosperma pusillum | reverse complement strand
AGTCAAGAAAAGTCAAAGATGACTAAAAACGGTCTTTTCATGAAATCTCTCAGAAATTCCAAATACGAACTCGGAATTTCAAAATACGACTCGAAACAAAAATTTCTATTTTAAAACCTTAAGTTTGCTGAAAAGTGTTAGTAAATACTTTTACTAGAAAAATTGGGTACTTTTCGGGTTGTTACAGTAGACGTATTGGTCTTTCATGTTTGTATGATTCTATGAGTTTTAGAAGGTGAGATGCAAGCCGGCTAAGATTGATAGAGTTTGGATTACCGATTGTTAACTGATTCACATGATTACGTGTTGATTAGGGTTTGAGTGTATCATGGCCATGTTAATGGTAACCTCTGAGCTAGCATACCAGCTTCCCTACCTCGTGTTATAGTTTATTATCGGATTCACATGATAGCTTTCATATGCTAGGTTATATGTTAGTTAATTGTTTCATAACATGAAAAGCATATCATATATGTTAAGGTTTTGTATTTTCCATATACATTGCTTTTATGTTATTCATGTTTTATTAAACATATACATTTCGTGGCTGGGAGAACTCGGAGTTACTCCCCACTGACTGTGGCTTCCGTGTTTATATTTAATGCGGTCGAACAGGTGGTGATGCATATTTGGGGTACATTGACGAGCTAGCGAGCGAAGTATTTACCTTGGACCTATATTCGGTTCTTAGATTGTATATTAATATACACTCTTTTATTTCCGTATTTATACGGGAGATATGTCTCCCGTCTTGTATAATTTTTATGTATAATATTATTTTCCTTTTGTATGAACCCTTTTTATCGTATGACACCTTCGTTATGTATTATTATCTTTTATGTATTTAAATAAATTTTTTTTCTTTCCGCAAATTTGAGGGTGTCACACAGGTACCCGGCCGCCGCCCCCTTGACCGGCTAGGAACACCCTGTATCAAAATGTGGAATTTGTTGTTGTGCGTGCCCTAGCCATCCACCCGACCGCTGCCCCACCGGCTTGGAGCCCCCCTTCTCTTCCCTTCCCTTGTTTTTGGTTATGCCTGTGTGTCCCAGCTGGGTAGCTGGCCGCCGGTCACACCCACTAGCGGAGATCCCCTGCTTGATGTTGCTGTTGTTCGGTGTTGTTGTGGTGCCCAGCCAAGTACCTGACCGGCAATTCCCTTGACCGGCTGGGACTCCCAACATTTCCTTTTCTCCTTTTCTTCCTTAGTTCCTCACATGTAATGGTTTGTTTGGTTTGTTTATCTTATAAACTCACATAATGGCATTAAATATTCATGTTTAAACCATTCGATATCTCACATGATTTTATCACATGTTTAGTGACGTTTTAGTATGTTACCCCTTTTAAGTCACTTATACCTTGAGTAATGGTTCGAGTCTTGTACATTAGATGTTTTGAACTCTCATTTCCTGATTGCACCTCTATACTCGTTAGACTTGATGTCGGAGCGATAGGGGTACAATCTTAATGGTTATGCATTTTTTAGTGAGGATATGACGACTGATAGGCTATCGCATACCTAATCAAAGATAAATATCCTAGATACAAATGGATGTAGTAATAGGGGTTGAACACAAGGAGACGAGAGTTGCTAGAAAGTTTTTATGGAGTGAATTCTATCAAGGTCGGTCACATATAGTTTCTGGTTAGGTGATTAAAAAAATAAAAAATAAAGAGTCTAGGGAGGTCAAGTCACACATGCAAACATGTAATTGATTATGTCAAACTAGAAATGCTTAAATAACGATAATTGTTTTGGCTAAAGACTCCCACCTCTCGATATTAGTATCAACCACAGATCGGGTCCTAACAAAGTCTCGCTTTGGCTAGGTCGCTCTACTAACACATGCTTAGTCTAATTCGATCAATTCCATGCCTCTCGACTTATAGAACGAATTAACAAATTTAACCAAAGATTGTGATTAATTAATTATTAAAGACTAACAATATAATGCAAGCATGTGATAGAAACAACTATTTGATATCATAACATCTCATTTCAACAATTGTAATTATTTATTTATGCATGACTCCCTTAATACCTAGACTAGAGAACTACTCTTGCATAATGAAAACTAATCTAATGACCAATGATATAGTAAACATGAACATAATAACTAGTTATAGGAAACGACAAATGAATAACAAAAGCAATACAAGAAATAGAATTACCTCAACAAAGGAAATAAAACTTGGAAGTGAAGAACACAATGGAACCAAATAACTTGCAAATGAACTTGTAATATTAATTGAAATACTTAAAGGAATTATTTATAACAACTAATGGAAACTAAACTATTCTAAACATAATTTAATGACTAAAATTATTATGTAAAAGAGTTTTTTTAGAGTGTAGAATGATGTAAAAGATGATCCCCTAATGACGAATTAAGGCTGCTATTTATAATAAAATAGGAGCATAACGTAAAGAACGTATGGGGGAGCAAACCCCGATCAGGGTCGTGGTGATCCGCGTTTTTTTCTTAATTTTGTCTTAACTACTTGCTCTATGGTGATGCGGAATCCAATGCTTGCATATTCATGAGTCCGTCTAAGGAATCCTAAGGGTCATTTGGCATCCAATGCAAGCTCTTATCTTGGGCTTTTACTTGGCCTTCATTTCTTTATTTGCACACCAACCAAAGTTGTTTTCTTCATGCTCGTGATTTCCAATTTCTTCCCGAAACACCCCAATACTTCCCGGAACACCTTTGCATGATCAAGACTTGCTCTTATTAGCCTCGTGAACTTGAATGAATGCTAATTTGACGGAACAAAGCTACCAAATACTTAATTTCCTAAAAAATGCAATGAAAACACCTAGAACGTAGACCTGATCATGGGCCGGACTGGGCCGGGTTTGGGTCGGGCTCATGCTTTAAAAACGGCCTATTTAAGCGGGCCGGGCCAGGCCGGGCCAAGAAGGCGGGCCTTATTTGTCGGCCCAAGCCCATCCATTGCGGGCTATATTGGGCTTCGGGCCAAAACGGGCCAAAACATTTGTTTTAGCTTTTACTAGTAAAAGACTCAAAATATTAAGCATTGAAGTCCAAAAAAGAGTACAGTACAAGAAAATGAGTTATCAAAATGCTTAGTGGCTTCTCAATACATCAATCAGATCAATGCCATAGTTAGTCTTAGTCACAGACTCACAGTAGCAATATAAGATCGCCAGATCTAAAACTTTGAGTTGATAAAAGAACTTCGTATGATAGTGAGAGCAATTGAAATTGAACTATTGAAGATGAATGCATTGTATTTAAATAGATAACAAACTCTGAATGGGAGAGTAATAGACGATTGCTCTAGTATAATTAATGAAAAATGGCGATTCGGGAAATGGGATGTGTATCAGACTACCAGACAAATTGTAAGAAATGAAGGTGAAAGGGTTTGTCACTTGGAAAATGGAGTGCGTAAATGAACTTTGGGAAATTGATAGTTGCGACTTTATCTCGTGTTTTAATTTTTAAGTTTTCCCAATATAAGATACGTATTACACTATTACGTAGTCATAGTTAACAGTTTTTTTTTATACAGATTTATGGGCCGGGCCGGGCCAGAATATCGGGCCATAGGGTTGGCCCATACCCGGCCTCTAAATACGTCGGGCTTGAAATGGGCCGGGCCATGGGCTTTTTTGGGCCAAATATGAAGCCCAAGCCCGTAAAAAAATCGGGTCGGGTCGGGCTGGGCCATCGGGCCTGGGCCATTTGATCAGGTCTACTAGAACGCGGAAACAGCTCATAAACACATTAATAGAAGTGCAATAATTAAATAAACCGAGATAAAATAAGGAGTTAAACTATACTTCCTGCGTTCCATTTGATTGTATACGTTTACTTTTTGGGCACTATTCATAATTGAGTAGAATCTTTAATACAACTTTTAATATATAACATAAAAGATAGCCATGTGAGATCTTGTTTAAATTGTTTTTTAAAGTACAAAATTAATTTCAAATGTTTATAATATTTAATAATACGTAACTAAAGATATAAACAAAAGAAAATGAGCATTGACATACGTGATAAAGCAAACATATACAATCAAATGGAACGGAGGAAGTATATAAAATGGACTCATCAACGATGTTGTTAGGAGGTGAACGCATAACGTTGATCGACCCGGTCGTCAAATGTTGTATCCTTGCGAGGTGGTATCATTGCATATAGCGGCGTAATTGCTTGTTTATTCTTGACCTCATCTCCGTGTGGTTTAGGTGGAGTATGATTCTTTTGATCGCTCGCCTCTTTCGTGTGGTTGAGACGAATTTGGGGTACTCGCTTACGTGTGGTTGAGCCATAAAAATCGAGTCTTGGATGCGAAACGTTTATCGCATGTCCAATCGGAACACATTTATTCCGAGAGTCTTTCCAGGTTTAGACTAGGACTTTATTATATTATCGCCGTCCTACCAAGAGGATTAGAGTCTTCATGTATACAATACGTTTATCGTATACGGTTCAGATAAACATTGATCCCCTGGACTAGTTCGTCTTGTCTTGCAAAGTACAGATGCTAGTGCGTGTCATTTACCGTGAGAGTGTGTTTGTTTATATTTGATGTAATATTGGATGGTATGCTTGGATCTAGGATGCCTATGATTGGTTTTCTTTTTGACGTTTGGTTCATAAACCATCTTAGAAAACACTTCTTATGATGAACTAGTTAACTCTTTAACTAGTTGTCCTAGATCTAGTGCATGCAAACAATAAAACAAAGATAAGAAGGAAAAATCGTTTCCTGACATTGATAATGGACGAGTTGGGCACAAGAGTAAGACTCCTTCTTACAGTTGTTCTTGAGCTTCAATATTGAGGGATGAACTCGTAGTTCCAAATAAAGGAATACTCCAATTAGTTACGCCTAGACTATCCTTAATCACTCAAATATAAGTTTACTAAACCAATATGTGAGTAGCCCTTAAAATCTAACTAAGAATACTATTACTACACTTAGTAATATTATTAGTAAAATATGAAAATAAGTTCTATGAAACTTCTTAAAATTCTTATGAATATATTTTCTAGTGAGTAGTAGAGATGTAAAAATGTGAGATCAAGTAAGTCAAAATAAGAAGAAAACTTCTTCTTATTACTAGCACAAAACCGGCATCCATGGGGAGTAATGAGCATGCTCATTACTTTTTGTGTTTACAAAGTACTAGTTAGGATTCTAGGTGTAGGTTGTAATCATGTTGTCTAAATCTTAATTAGAGCAACAACTAAAGCCTAAATACCTACCCCATAACCCCTAAAACCGGTTTCCATGTGATAATATCGGTGTCCATTTTATCCTTGTAATTTGTCATTTGTCATATGTGTGACATGTGACATGTTACATGCAATCATGCTTATAAATGTATATTTAACTAGTTTAAATATAATCTTATAACAAATAAATTTTCAATTAACATTTTAAGTAATAATTCATAATTACAAGTGTCTAAAATGGGTCATCTCACATTTGGTTAATATAATCAACAAAATTGTAATCATAATCAACCAATTATGCTTATCTCAAATGTTTCATAAACATTAAGCATTCTTAGTAATATAACAATTAAATTACTAAATTGAATCTTATTAAATCATATTATAATAAGATATAATTCTCACTTATAATATAAACTTGTTCAAATTAAGGGATTAATTCATCTGTATCGCTATACAATTAATTAAATTTCATGATTAGGGAATCGTCCTTTCGGTGTGACCTCAACGGATCAACTGATCACCACCGTCATATGACAGTAACGTCAAACTCTAGTAACCCAATCGTTACCGATTAATGTGGATCAGTTGACTATAATATTTATCATCCCTTTGTATAATTGTTATTGAAATTTAATTAAGTGATCGCATTATTGTTGGGGACACTTACTCCAATAGTTGAGTCCCTAACATTGTCAAGCACATGTCGTTAATGGTGAGATGTAAGCCCTTAGTGTGTATGTGGTTGGCAAGGGGAGTCTTCGCCGAGTCAATATTGCATGACGATGAAATAATGAATGTTACACATGCTAATATAACAGTATTATGAATTTCTTACTTATACTTAACATGATATGATTGAATGTATGATGTTATGTGCCTATCTACTTGCCTATATGCGTTTTGATGTGATATGATTGGGAGAACCCGGAGTTACTCCCCACTGACTGTGACATTCATGTGTAATGAATGAAAAAGTAGAGGTCGGTGCTACATAGGGTGAGACTAGTGTGAGCTAGCGAGTTTTTTTTACGATGATTACCTTATGCCGTTTAAAGTCTTATATTTTTGGAGTTTATTTAATTGTATATTTTTGGGATCGTTGACTCCCTTGTAGTTGTTGGTCGACCTTATTCGAGTTTACTACTTAATTTATTCGTGTTGGACTTTGTGTTGTGATGATCATTGCGAAACATGTTTTATAAGTTATAAAAATTCTCTAATTTCCGTTGTATTTTATTTGTTTATTTAATGCTTTCGCGAGGGTTGTCACAAGGGGTGTTTGGCAAGTAGCTTATCTAAACAAATAAGCTACCTGAAATAAAATGATTCATAAAGTAGCATTTGAGATTCCAAGTACTTGAAGATTTGATAATCATGTTTTACCCTTTCAACCAATAATATTTAATTATTATCGTATCTATTTATGTCATTTCAGCAAAAAACAGCTAACTTTTCAGCTAAGTTGCCAAACGATTTTTATATATAATCAGTTACCTTATCAACTTCTAATATTTAGTTTCCTTTTCATGTTTCAGTTTGCTTTTCAGTTTTCAGTTAACTTTTCAGTTCGTTTTACCAAACAGAGTCGTAAACCCATTCTTTACCTTATTATACTACCAACTTCGAGTTCAAAGAATCAAAACCCAATATTATAGAACTTCACTAATCAGAACACAAACGAGACCTATTTAACTCCTAAATTGATGATCACCCGAACTAATCAACAAACAATCTCATGTACATCGGTTTCTCTATTAAACCATTATGGTTGTATATTTCGCATATATTATTTAAATTTCTGGGTTATTTTAAACCCTATTTAGTTAAATTAGGAATATTTGTTCTTAATGTCGTTGTTTTAGTTGTTTATGTAGTTTTTTTAGAGTGTTTATTTAGAAACACTAAATTTAGGTAAAGGTTCCCTTTTCTACTTAAACAAATGGGATATTCTACGGTGTACCCCTGAGTTTTTGGATTTTCTACGATGTACCCCTCACCTTTTTTGAAATATACCTTATACCCCCTAAACTCCTTACTTATTTCTCTACAATGACCTCTTCAACTTTTGTTGAACTATATAATTATATGATTGGTTTTGATAATGACTTGTTTGAATCTATAAATGTTTATGCTTGTGCTTGTAATTGGTAATTTAGTCTTTGTTAGATTAAGCATGGTTAAGCATGTTTTACATTTGAACTTATACCTTGATAAGATATAACGTTGATGATTTGTGAAGCAAAGATACTACTAGGTTATAGGTGTTTGACCCATAACCTCGACAAGCTCAAGATTGAAGATAAAGTTTATATAGAAGCTTGTGGAGCTCAAAATGAAGAGCTCAATATTCGAATGAAGTGATGATCCACATACTGAAGATCTCCATGAAGATTTGTAGTATAGATCGTCGTCCAATAACGGTATCTTTCATGAGTAATTTTGGGAAGTAGAGTTATAGTTGTTTTAACTATAACCTTACTTGCCAAGCTCAAGGTTATGAGTGTATGTACTATAACCTTGGAGCTGCGAAAATTGGTGCGGCTGTTTTAGTCTTTTAAAACTGTTTTGAATAAAGATTTTAATAATATTGTAAAAGTATTTATTTTAGATTGTAGTTTAAATTTACTTAGTTTAAATATCATTAAGAATTCTCTATTGATTAGTAAAATAACTTATGAGTTGTCATGCTATCTAGAGCTTCAATATGTTCAAATTTAAACCCTAAGATTATTCTATTTGAGCCGTGAGAGGACTACAAGTTACTTTTATGATTAGGGCTTATAGGCCGCAATACACGAAGTGGGTCTATAGGCTTAATTATGGTTTAAGTAGAATTCTAACCTAATATCTTTCTTGTTATACAAGGTAGGCATGTGGTTAATTAGGGTTTGTAAATTTAACCTAACCCTTTCTTACTACCTAGGATAGGCAACGACTATTAGGGTTTTTATTCTGAAAAGCTAGTTAGCTCTTCTACAATAAATACCCATGCACCTCATGCATTAAAATTAAGCTTTTCACGTTATAATATACATTTCATTAGGATATTTTGAGTGAAATTTTTATTTTGCAAAACTTGTTTTTGAAAAGCCGTACCTTGCTCGCACTTTACTTTTGAAGAAACGTTATTGGATTATAGTGCTAGATTTGTTTCTTATACGTTCAATTGTGTGAACATCAAGAAGAAAGAAAAAAACTTTCTTATTAACGTAAGAGTCGAGTATTTTGCGATACTCAAACCTTGAGCTACAACTATAGTTAGTTATACGAGTGGGTTGCAAATTTTGTAATCCGTAGGAAGGTACTAAAATTATTAATCGATAAATAGTGGACGTAGGTTTCAGCGTGTGAAACTGAACCACTTGAAAAATCTCTTGTGTCTCTTGTCTCTGTTTTTTTTTTAATTGTAAAAGTTAATTTCATTAGCAATCAACAATTACAAAGAAGACCCACTAAACAAGATTATATCATTTCCCTACTATGTGTAGAACTTCCTCACTAAGACAATCATTAAGCCAAGCATATAACCTAATACAGACATAGAAATTTATTTTCCCTACAACCTGATCAAGAGATAAAGAACGATCTGAGAAGATCCTAGCATTACGTTCTTGCCAAATAAAATATATAACAGCCGCTATAGCACACCTAGCCCATTTCTTCTTCCATTGCATCCCCCCTGAATATACCCATCCTGTAGAGTTCATGCTTCAAAGAGACAGGTGCCCTAGCCACCCCCAGCCAGTTCAGAATCTGCTGCATAACCATCCTAGAGTAGGCACAGTTAAAAAACAGGTGCTGGACAGTTTCAGAGGCAGCCGTACATAGGCTACATCTACTCACAATAACAAGACCTCGTTTAATCAAATTATCTTGTGTGGCAAGGCCATTCCAGCCAGCAAGAACACTAATAAAGTGATGTCTAGGAACAATGATAGGGTCTAGCAGAGGCTTGACCCATCCAACTTTAAACCCCTCAGAAAAGAACATATCATACAGATTGTGAGTCTTCAGCCTTTTCTCTTTGTGCACAACAACATAGCACTCAGCAACATCAACTGCCCCTCTGTGTTGTAGGAATTCATCTCTGATATGCAACATTGATTTCCAAAAACCAGTATGATTAGAACAAGCTGATGTGCTCTAGATCTCCTGATTTTTTAGTAAATAAGCAGCGCACCATCAGGTCCAAATAGAATTAGGCTCAACCAGAAGTCGCAATAGAGTTTTTAGCATCATAGCTTTATTCCAACTTAGAAGCTCTTTGATGCCCATGCCTCCCTGATCCCTTTTCCTGCATATTTTACTTCAGCTGAAGAAAACCATTTTCCTTTGAGGAGCAGAGTATCCCAAGAGCAAAGCTTTGCACATTTGGTTTATAGATTTAATGACATTTCTAGGCAACAGAAAACAGGCACACTAGAAATTCTCAATACCAAACACAACTGAATTGAGAAGTTAAACTTTTCCTGCATAAGACAGCTACCTATTGAGCCAGGTATCAATTTTACCTTTAATTTTATCAAGCAAAGGTTGGAATTTATCCCTGGTGAGTCTGGCATAATACAAGGGTATTCCTAAATATTTAAAAGGGAAGTGGTCCTCAGTATATCTTGTAGCCAGAAGAATAGATTGCTTCACATCTGGTTTTACACCTCCAAAATAGATGTTGGTTTTGGAGGGATTAGGGGTTAGTCCTGAGATATCAGCAAACTGAGTAAGAGCATTATTAACAATCCTAATATCAAAAAGGTCTCCTTTAGTGAAAATCAAGAGATCATCAGCAAAAACCAAATGAGAAAGCCTGAGCCTGGCACACTTAGGATGATAATGAAAATTCTTCAAACTCCTCAACAACTTAGAAAGGACCTCCATACAAAGAATAAATAGAAGGGGAGACAGGGGATCCCCTTGTCTAAGCCCTTCTTTACCAGAAAAAAACCCCTTTGCACTCCCATTAAAGTTCAGAGAAAAGTGTGTAGTGGAAACACATTCCATTATCCAGTCACAGAACTTGATTGGTAAGCCAAATTTAGGAAGAATGTACCTCAAAAAATGCCAGCTAACAGAATCAAAAGCTTTTCGAATATCAACTTTGATAACACATCTGGGAGAGATTCCTTTCCTGCCATAGCCTTTCACAAGTTCATTGCTAAGGAGAGAGTTGTCAAAAATACTCCTCCCCCCCAACAAAAGCTGCTTGTTCAGCTCCAACCAGGGTGGGCATAACAATCTTCAGCTTGTTAGTACGAATTTTACAAATGAGCTTGTAGAGAGTGTTACAGCAAGAAATGGGTCTGTAGTCTAGCACAGAGAGAGGGTCCTCAACCCAGGTACTTCTTACCAGATCAGGAAATCTAGAATGAGACAACCAACAATTTAAAAATTTAAACATTTTTGGTGGGCCCTCAACCCCACATTAATTAAAGCACGATCAAGTCTCATCCATTTTCTATCCTGCTCACCCTGCTCATTAGTCCAGGTAAAGCAACATCCAGTTGTAGCTAAATCATTGAGGCCGGCAGCATGAATCCCCTGATTAAAATCAGCAATGTCTTGATATTCAGGTGGACAATTACTAATCCTTTCATCCATGGTACGAACACAATTAAATTCACCCATAACAATCCAAGGATCATGAGATTGGTGAGCCCCCAAGAAATCCCAGAGGCGTTTCCTAACAGCAGCATCATTTGAAGCATAGACTATAGTGAAGTAAAAAGCATCAGTACCAGTTTTAATCTTCAAGTGAATCCACTGGCTAGAACTGTCCAGAATAGTGATATCAAGCCCTAGAGTTCGTCTCCAAATAACCCAGATTCTACCACTATGATGATAATCATAATTATTAAAAACATTAAATCTACTGAATCTAGCATCAACAACTCTATTGCATTTATTCTCCTTAATATGAGTTTCTAAGATACCCAAGTTATCCACTTTATTCTTAGTATAGAGATTGAGTACCTCTACCTACTTAATAGCCTTATTCATACCTCCAATATTCCAAGTGCAAAGTTTCATGGGGAATGTATAGGCGAAGCATCTTCAATGACACTAACATCCTGCATAACCAAGTCTTTTGAAACAGAAACATGTAAGGCGGGCTTTGATTTCTTCCTTTTAACAACAGTAAAACCATCATTGGTAGGAGAAGCAAGCAAGAGTTTCTTTGTCTCTTTATTTGTTCTATTTATTTCATTATTTATATACTTACTACGAGTTTTAGTTGGTTGAATTTAATTAATAAATTCAAACTACTATTACTTTACACGCTCATACGGACAATCGAAAAAGTAGGCATACTTTATTTATACTCAATTCACCCCCCCCCCCCCACCCACTTGAGTATTTTGCATCAATAGACTCTTAAACTTTGCAATAACTCTATCGCTTATCAACCAATCATGATTCAACCTTTATTCTGACTCCTTTATGTCTTATTATCATCCTCTATAAGATGCACCACAAATCACTTTTAATATGCCCAAACTTCTATTAAAAGCATTCGTTAGGAAACATGAAATGATAATGGAAAAGTCATGAGTTTTTAGTTAGATTCGAATATTATTTGGTGGATTAATGGATAACTCGGCGAACTAATGAGTAGCTTATCCAGTAATTGGAACGGTATAAATGCGGTATAATAGATACCTAAAAAACTAACTTAACAAAGACAATCAATAAGGTCATGGTATAAACTAAAGTATAGAGTTCAGGGGTTCACCAGAGAATTGCAAAAATGTAGGGGTACATCATAGAAAAAATAAACCCTCATGGATACATCGTAGAATATCCCTAAACAATTTATATGTGCTTGTTTTATAAGCTAAAATTTGTCTCTAGACTAATTTGTAGGATGTCAATTTGTGGAAAATATCGGTATATTTCAACATAAAATTTAAGGATTATAACGAAATTATAATATATGAAAAACGAGTCATAAAGTAAATGAATAAAGATTAGAATTAACCTTCGGTCCTAGCAATATGGCCTAAGAACAAATATCAAGATGATATTCTCCTAATTGTTGCACCCAAGATGTTCTGAGAAAGGCCTTTTCTTGTGCTAGAATGAACACAAAAAATTGCTGATAATTTTTGTGAAAGTAATTGTGATGATGAGAAAATAGAGAAGAATAGTTTATATAAAACTCTCCTCCTCTCCTTTCTGGAGCGTCCAACACAAGTGGAGGAAGAAGATGACTCTTTTTCCTCTACTTTTTTTTAGGTAGTGGAGTCAAGATAGGAGTCTTCTCTCTTTTTATTTATTTAATGTATAATATGTGTATGTATTATTATTGTCATTTACGTTGTCACATATTAATAAGTCCATACAACATCTTGTAGTCGATTTATTAATACCTGTCTGACATCATTTATTATGACAATATCGTATAATATATACGTCAATTATAAATATCATATATTTATAATTTGCTAATTACGAATTAATTACGAATTAACAGTTTATATTTAATTACGAATTAACATTTAATTCGTTTAAGCTTACATTATTTAATCGTATTAAATAATTACATTATATACATCAATTATATATAACAGTTTATATTCAATTACGTATTAACATTTAATTCGTCTCAGCTAATATAATTTAATCGTATTAAATAATCGTATCATCATTACATTGACTAACCTTTTGGTCATATACAGTGACTAACCTTTTAGTCATATTAGGCATCAATATGATTATATTTTTCATATAATCATATCTCTCAAACACATCCTCTAGGTGTGACTTTTAGGGACTAGTTGATCACCGCCATTAAAATGAAAATAACGTCAATCTTCTAGCAAGCCAACCGTTATCGATAAACTTTAATCAACTGATAAGAATACTAAGTATACCCTGTGAACCTGTAAGAGATTTATACACGTTATCACACTAACTGTGGAGGACACTAGCTCCAACAATCTCGCACTTGTCCTTACAAGTGTATGTGCGATAACCGATTCTCATATCCAAAATTTCTCCCACTCAATGTAAAACAATTTGCAAAGTCCGTCTTCACAAAGGTCGTATTTTACAAGTGATCAATATCAAGAGTGGTTTTCCCGACTAGAGAGTAACTTAACTGATAAACGAATCATTATTCGAGCATGGCCATGCATTTTAGTTAGAACTCCTCGAGTGGCCCTGAGAAATAACAAAACCTGATAAAGGTTGGATATTTTCTTCAACTCAAATCCTACAAATACAAGCACAGTATGAAATGACCCAGTAAAAATCTGCTTAGCCTCCTGTTACGGTCGACCATGAGAAAGAAACCAAAGTCACCCAAAAATTGCCTTAATCTCAAGAGACAGTCGATAGTTAAAAGAATCGACTCTAGGAACACTATGGACGTCCTATCCACGACCTGGCACCGAATGTTCTTACACATTTAGGACTCCATAACGTTGTCACGATGTCCTACGAGGTATCTTTATAACTCGTATCTGTGATCGATCAGTCAACCGTTTGACTTATGGCTCGTTGAACCCACCATCAATCAACTTCACAATATAATTGCCAAAGTTATCAGCTCATGTGGGCGATTACGGACCAAAACAAATATAATGTAATTCAGTTCACTTTGTGACGTTCAATGTTGTCGTACAATCCACATGAAAAACAAAATATGAAACAATACGATGATGTTATGAATAGTATGTGAAAAAGATACATTTATCTAATCCATGTAAACAGCTACTACAACTCAGGAACACGTTTAACTCCCATGGAAATAATGTGCCCTTCATGCTTATCATATTTTAACGGTTTAGTGAGAGGGTCCGCGACGTTGTCATCCGAAGCAATCTTGTCTATCACTATCTCTTTTTGCTCCACGTAATCTCGGATCATGTGAGCGTTCCGAAGTACATGTCTAGACTTGTTGATAGACTTAGGCTCTTAGCTTGGAATATGGCACCTCTATTATCACAATAGATGGTGATTGGGTCATTCGAACTAGGAACTACGGTTAGTCCTTGTAAGAACTGACGCATCCATATAGCTTCCTTTGCAGCTTTCGAAGCGGCATAGTATTCGGACTCAGTTGTAGAATCTGTTATAACACTTTGTTTGGAACTTTTCCAACTGACCGCAGCGCCATTAAGAGTAAAGACGAATCGAGACTGAGATTTCGAGTCATCTCGATCCGTTTGGAAACTAGCATCCGCGTACCCGATTGCGCATAGCTTAGTATCTCCTCCATAAGTCAATACCCAATCCGTAGTCCTTCGTAAGTACTTAAGGATATTTTTAACAGCCATCCACTGTGTTTCACCTAGATTGCCTTGGTACCGACTCGTCATACTCAATGCATATGCCACGTCTGGACGCGTGCATATCATGACATACATGATCGATCCTATGGCTGATGCATAAGGAACACGACTCATGCGCTCGAACTCTTCCGATGTCTTGGGTGCCTGAGGTTTACTCAGATGCAACCCAGAAATCATTTGAAGGTACCCCTTCTTGGAGTTGGTCATGCTGAACCTTTCAAGAATGTTATCTATATAAGACTCCTGACTGAGTGATAACATCCGTCGTGATCTATCTCTATAGATACGGATCCCTAATATGCGTTGTGCCTCACCCATATCTTTCATCTGGAAATGGTTCTTTAACCATACTTTTACTGAAGATAAGAGAGGAATGTCATTCCCAATCAAGAGTATGTCATCGACATACAATATCAAGAAGACAATCTTACTCCCACTCGACTTGACATATAAGCATGGTTCCTCTGTAACACCCGGAAATGTACCCTATTTTTCTAGTACAAATATTTTACGAAATCTTTTCAGTAAATTTAAGTTTTAAATTAGAATTTTAAGTTCCGAGTCGAATTTAGAATTTCCGAGTTCGTATTTGGAATTTCTGCGAGATTCCATGAAAATCCCGTCTTAAGTCGAGTTTGACTTTTCTTGACTTTTGAGTCGGGTTTGACTTTCTTGACTTTGAAACCGTCTTTGACCTTTTCCTACATAACTCACACAACTTCTTTCCTTAACCTAATTTTTCATTCAACACCAAATCAAACACAAAACCCTTCCTTCTTCCTTAAGAAACTTTCCCTCTTTGAATATCGATCTTTGAATTGACGTAACTTCTTCGTTACTTGATAGAATTTACGTAAGTTTATCGTATTCTTCCTCCCGTACTTCCTATATTCGTATTGATTTTAAAATCTCGTTTTCTCGCTTTTCAAATTTCCCGTCTTTCTCAAGATGAACTTTATTCATCTTTTTAGATTCATTTGTAGGTGGCGACCTCCAAGAATCCGACCAAAGCACTATTTCCGTATAGGAAGAGGAGCTGACGGGGATCATTAAGAGAAGCTTAAAAGGTAACAGTGAAGGGTTACTCGGTATTCATTACGGGTGTACTGTTATATGCTAGAAAATCGTTATTAGATTACGATTAGGGAAGATTAGAATAGAAACCATGCTATGATTAGTAAATGAGTTATATGATGATGTTGATGAATATATTGAGCGTATGATATTTGAGTATATATGAGAATTGAAATGATTTGTTTGGAAATGAATGGTAAGTGTAAGAGGCTCTCGGGTGAAATGGCGGTTTCCTGCCGGTCGACGGACGACGTTCTGCCAACGGACTGGGAAACACTCAGTACACACCTTTGAAATTTGGATTTTTGTATGAAGGGGAGCAATTGTGGCGGTTCGAACGGCCAGCCGGTCGAATGACAGGCCCCAGACCTCTTTTTCTCTGTTTTTGGGATTGCCTGTGTTCTGAGCCGGCACCGGCCACCGGTCATTGCCCGGCCTGCCCCAAACACGTCTGTGTTGTTACTGGTTGTGTTGTTTTATTTTGACTTATAAAACTTCGTGATTTATAATAGTTCGTATGAGCGGTTATCGTTTAAAATTTACGGAAGGCTATAATATTCATGTTTTGGAATATATGATATCTCTTTCGCATGTATTCACATGTTTTGTGACGGTTCGATATGTTCCCATTTGAGTCGGTTTGTTTTAACAAAATGAGTCGG
>JAIUZE010032408.1:0-21468 GCA_022085475.1 Heliosperma pusillum | reverse complement strand
TTTACATTTAGTTTAGTTTATTCAATCAAAATATTTGCAGTAAGTAAGAAACATTAATTGATTCTATTAAAAAATATGAACTTAATGTACATAAACTCAATTAGGCAAACTAAAACTACTCTAAATGCATGAAAACGAGCACTAGGTGCATGAAAATTGTTACATGCATGAAAATAATTACTAGGTGCATGAAAACAACTAGCTCTAGATGCATGAAAATGAGTACTTGGTGCATGAAAATTGTTAGATACATGAAATTTATTACTAGGTGCATTAAAAAGAGTAAAATATATTTCGACTCGATTTCCATCAGCAGCTTAGAAATTTTCGGCCAAGAAATATGTTATCTAGCCATAATATTCTACGCCGAATCCAAATATCTTGTTAGTTTTACAAAATAAATTTTGTAATACGGAGTTCTCACGGTTCTCATTATCTTAGTGGTTCTCACTGGATCCCAATTCTATATATATATATATATATATATAGAGAAAGGATCATGTAAGTCCACTTTCATTTAGTGAGTCCATGAGTCCTCTTAGAGGCCCTTGGATCTTAAAGATCAATGGCTAAGATTAAAACAAGAAAATGTCATTAGGATGGTGTTAATCCCTCCTCTCTCATCCCCACTAATTAAATCACTAATACATACCTAATCCAATCTCAATCAAACCCTAATATTTATACCCTTTCCTCACCTTTTTTCTCTCATTTTAACCTCCTCCACTCTCTCTCTACCTCCCTTATCTCTCATCAATCCTCTCAAAAAACAAACCCAAAAAAAAACAATCCAAAACTCATCAAAATTCCGGCCACCTCTCCGGCCACCCTCCGTCCGTCATTCCTTCCTCTGCCGCCCCCACCACGCCCCCACCTCTCCGGCCACCCTCCGGCCACCCTCCGTCCGTCATTCATTCCTTCCTCTCTAAAACAACCACCACCAAACCCAAAAAAAAAACTAGATCTAGAAAAAACTAAAAAAAAACCCACAAACCACCAATGGCACCTACCTGCCGCCACCCACCGGCCTCCACCCATTCACCCTCCGGCTGTCCCTCCCTCCGGCTGACTCACCGCCACCACCGTGCCGCCTCCTGTCAGAGGCCTCCTCCGCCTCCTCCTGCCAGCCTCCGCCTCCCTCGCCTCCACCAAACCGCCTCTACCAGACCGCCTCCACCACACACCCGCCTCCACCACACGCGCCTCCACCTGACCTCCTCCTTCCGCCACATCTTCCTTTTCTTTTCTTTTTTTCTTTTTTCAAATCTGAAAAATGGTATGGTTTTGGTGGTGTTATCATGGTTTTGGTGGTGTTCTCATTTCTCTTTTTTTTCTTTTTCCTTTTCTTTTTCTTCTTCAGTTTTGCTTAAATATTTGTTTTGTTTATTTTTCTTTGTTTTTTAGATCTGAAAAGGTGGGTCAAACTTTAATGACGTCTATTAAAATATCACATATTATTTATTAAAGTAACACATATTGTATATTAAAGTCACACATATTGTATATTAAAGTAACACATATTATATATTAAAGTAACACAAATTCTCTATTAAAGTTACACATATTGTATATTAAAGTAACACAAATTCTCTATTGAAGTTCCATGTCTTATTTATTAAAGTCACATATATCAAAGTAACACATATTATTTATTAAAGTAACACAAAATGACCTTAAAGTTATATAATGACTGGAGTTACACTTTTAGTATCTGAAGTTACCCATATAATGACTGAAGTTACCCATATAATGACTGAAGTTACACAGTTTTTTTTTGTTAAAGTTACACATTTTCTTATATGTTTTATGTTTTTTTTTTAATTTGTTATGTTTTTATTTTTTTATTTTAGATTTCGTTATTTTATTTTTTTATGGTGTTTATATTTCTGATCTAAAGTTACACTATTTTAGACTAAAGTTATATAACTGAAGTTACATAGGTTTGGACTGAAGTTACATAGGTTTGGACTGAAGTTACATAGGTTTGGACTGAAGTTACAGATATTTGGACTGAAATTTGACTAGTTTGGACTGAAGTCACACTAGAAAAGACTAATGCATAAAATTACCCTATAAATGACTAAAGTTACACAAATAATAATTGAAGTTTCACTAATAAAGTAAAATGTTACACTCATAAAAATGCTAAAATTTAATTGTATTTTGGGTTAAAGTTACACATATAAGGCTTGAAGATACACAAATAATGGTTGAAGTTACAATCAGAAAAGGCAAAAATCACATAAAATTGTCTTCAAGTTACATAAATTCAAATTCATATAGTCGAAATCACATTTTATCTTGAAGTTACACAAATAATGGTTGAAGTTACACTCGTAGTGACTGAAGTTACACTCATAAAAAGTCTAAAATGACATAAACTTGTCTTGAAGTTTCATAAATTCAAATTTATATAGTCGAAATTACACTTTAGTTTGAAGTTACAAAAATAATGGTTGAAGTGACACTCGTAATGACTAAAGTTATACTCCTAAAAACGCTAAAGTCATATAAACTTGTCTTGAAATTTCATAAATTCAAATTTATATAGTCGAAATCACATTTTAGTTTGAAGTTTCATAAATAACGGTTGAAGTTACACTCATAATGACTGAAGTTACACTCATAAAAAGTCTAAAATGACATAAATTTGTCTTGAAGTTTCATAAATTCAAATTTATATAGTCGAAATCACATTTTAGTTTGAAGTTTCACAAATATGGGCTGAAGTTACACTCACAAATCTCAGAAATTCAAAAGTGCTAAAAAGTGATTAACTAAAGGCTAGAGAGAGAAAGTTAATTAATTAGTGCATAGGTAATTGATTAGTGTTAAGTGTGTTTTTGTCTCTACAATCTCATCCATCCATCTCCCTCATCCAATGGCTAGGATGAGGACTCATGGACTCACAAAAATGGGTGGACTCATAAGAACCTATCTCTATATATGTGAAACTTCAGTCGTTTTATGTGAAACTTCAGTAAAACAACACTACTAACCACAAAAAAGTAACAAACATAAAAAATTTTAAATATAAAAACGAGATCTAAAAAATAAAAACATAGATTCAAAAAAAAAAAAGTGGTGGAGGGATGGCATGAGAGAAGAGATAAGAAAAAAAGAAAAAAAAAACAAGATCTAAAAAGAAGGGTGCAAATCTGTAAAAAGAAAAAAAGAAAAGGGAAAAGAAGAAGAAGAGAGGAGGCGGTAGGAGAGGGTGGCGAGAAGGAGGCACGGCGAGGAACAGGTGCGGTGGAGGCAAAGCGGAAGGAAGTAGAATTGGAAAAAAATAAATTTTTTTTTTTTTTTAATTTGGCCGGTGCCGGTGGGCGGCGGCCGGTGGTTGCCGGTGCCGGTGGGCGGCGGCCGGTGGTTGCCGATGTGCGGCGGCCGGTGGTTGCCGGTGCCGGTGGTGGCCGGCGATGGTTGCCGGAGGTGGGAGATGAAAGAAGGTGAGGATTGTTTATGAATTTTTTGGGTTTTTGAATTTTTTGAGTTTTGAATTTTTTGGGTTTTGATGTTTTTGGGTTTTAGAGAGAGATGGAGGAATGAAATTATGTGAGATGAGAGAGAAGTGGTTGAGTGGAAAGTCTTATATATTGAATTAAGATGGGGATTAGTGGTTAATTAATAAAGATGAGAGATAGTGAAAAATTAGTCCACTAATCCATTTTTAAGAGCTTCAATCTCAGTCATCCATCTCCAAGATCGAAGGGCCTATAAGAGGACTTATGGACTCACCTTTTCTAAGAAGACTTACATGATCCTTTCTCTCTCTCTCTCTCTCTCTCTCTCTATATATATATATATATATATAGTAAGGTTCTTTTGAGTACCTTATATTTAGTGAGTCCTTAACTCCTAATAAGAGTCATTGGATGCATGAGATGGATGGTTGTGATTGTAGAACTTAGTAGGGTCTTTATAGGTCCAAAAAAAAAAGGAAAATGAAGTTGGATGAGAGAGAGTGTTGCAGGCTAAATTTTGTCTTCTCAATGTTGTACACTCTGGCATTTTGCCAAACACAATTATTTTCTCTCTCATACTTTCATATTAAATTAAATCCGCATAAAATAAAAGCGACAACATAAAATGCTTTGTAAATCTTCATCCGGACTCCGATTAAGGCGAAACAAAAGCCTAAAATAATGTTTTCGAGCCCGTCGCAAAGGTGATAGTTTCATATTCCATTGAATTTTCAAAAATTTCAGTACTGCTCGATTTTATTGAAGTTACACCATATCCGCTTGAAGTTACATTAAATCTACTTAAATTTAATTATTTAATTTACTTATATATTTGAAGTTATAAAGTACAAATTAAAGTTTATTTGAAGTTACGATTAATCGACTTGAAGTTACAACATGTCCAAATTGAAGTTACATTATATATGAGTTGAAGTTACACTATAACTGACTTGAAGTTAAACTATATTTGACTTAAAGTTGCACCATCTTCATACAATTGGGTTTTCGAATATTTTGAATTAAAATTACACAAAATAGCCTTGAAGTTACATTAATTATGAATTCAAGTTACACAAAATAGGTTTAAAGTTACACTCATTGTTCATTACAGTCACACTCATTTGTTTGTTAAAGTTACACAACTTGTTGATTAAAGTCACACTAATTATTCATTACAGTCACACTGATTATTCATTACAGTCACACTTATTGTATATATTACAGTCACGCTCATTCTCCATTACAGTTACACACCTTGATCATTACAGTAACACTCATTGTTCATTACAGTTAGACCTGGCAAAAGCAACCCGACCCGATTGACCCGACGCGAATGACCCAACCCGTGACCCGAAATTAACCCGAACTACAACACCCGAATGTGACCCGAAACCCGAAATGACCCGACCCGACCAGAATTAACCTGAAATCAACGAGAGACCCGAAATGACCCGACCCGAACTGACCCGACCCGAACCCGATCCGATTGACCCGTTTGCCAGGTCTAATTACAGTTACACGGCTTGTTCATTGAAGTTACATTAAAATATAATTGAGAGGGTCGACTTTTTACGGGACATAAAGAAAATAACAATTACTTTCACCAATTTTATAGTTACACAACTTGTTCATTACAATAACACGCCCAAACCATTAAAGTTACATTATTTAAAACTCATTAACTTGAATTTAAAAAAAAATCTATTTGTACTTTATGGTAATATTTCTCATCAACTTCATCATCATCACCTTCTCCATATTCATAAAAAAATACAACTAACAATTTCAAAACATATATATGATTAAAAAAAATAAAACAAGTAATTTGAACGAAACTCAACCGACTTTTCGAGCAAAACTGAGCAGTAATGAATATTTTGAAAACTCAATGGTATATGAAAATATCACCATTACCATTGCAATGGGCTCGGAAAAATAATAAAGTTAGGTTTTTGTTTCACCTTATTCGGAGTCCGAATGAGGATTTACGAAACTTTTTATTAAACCGCTTACATTTTACGCGGAAATTGTAACACACACAAAAAAAACCCAGAAATTATACATTAAAAATAAAAGATAAGAAAGTTTAAGCTAAAAGAAAAAAAATTACTTACAAAATCTATATTCAAAACTCGTAAATCTACAAAAGGATGTAAATAAATGAACGAAATTGATGAAAAAGAATATGAAATAAAAGATGAGAAAATGAGAGAGAAGAAGTTGGTTTTATAAATCAGATTTTTTTGTTTAAAAATCTGATTTGAGGAGAGAGGGAGGGAATTTTTATAGGTGAAAGAGTGTGTAGGTGTGTCGACTATGAGTAGGTAAAGAGAGAGATAATTAAAAGTAGGCATTATTTTAATGATAGTGGAGGCTTTTTGTTCTCAATCTCAGCCATTCATCATACAAATCTAATGGCTAACAATGGGACTCAAGGACTCTAAGAAATATGGTGGACTCAATTGATTTTTACTCTATATATATATATATATAGAGAATTATATAGATAATAGATATATATAGATAAGCTATATATTTATATATATTATATATATATATATACTATAGATATATATATATATATATATATAGAGAGAGAGAGAGAGAGAGAGAGAGATGAGTTCAGGTAAGTCTCTTTATTTAGGTGAGTCCCTAAGTCGTTATTTAAGCCATTAGATCTTACAAGAGATGGATGGTTGAGATTAGAAGCATTAATGAACTCACCTACTAATTACTAATGAAAATTTGAATTTATGAAAGTTTAGAACAAATTTTTGTATCTTTATAACAATTTTATGTAACGTTAGTGTTTTACGATTGTAACTTTAACCATCAAAACTGTAACTTTATACAAATTTATTCATTTTTGAGTGTAACTTCAGCCCTTAATAATGTAACTTTATGCTAATATAAACATATTTATATATTAATTTATATATTAATTTGCGAGGTTTTATATCATCCTTTCCTTTTTTATTTTAATCTTGACCATTTATTTCTTTGATCTAATGGCTTACATTAGAACTTATGGACTCATCTAAGAAAGGTGGACTTATGTGATCCCATATAGACACACACACACACACACACGCACACGCACACGCACACGCACACGCACACACACACACACACACACACACACACACACACACACACACACACACACACACACACACACACACACACACACACACACACATATATATATAGGGGCGGGTTCCCGTGCGAACTTAAGTTCAATACGAACTGTACGAACTACCCCAGATACACGTGGTATTACTACCGGATACACAAGGTAATACTACTGGATACACATGTATCCAGTAGTAATACTTTCTGTATCCAGTAGAAATACCAAATGTATCTGGGGTGGTATTATGTGTATCCACCGCCACCACCACCACCAACACCACCACTGTCACTCTCACCACCACCGCCACCACCGCTACCAACACCAACACCACCCCGCCACCACTGCCACCAACGCTGAGCTTAACGCCAACACGCCATCACTAGGTGATAGGATATATCGCACACCTATGCAAAGATAAATTTCCCTAGACACAAATAAATGTAGTACGAGGGGTCGAACACAAGGAGACGGGAATTTCGTTATGAAATGCTATGAATGGACTACTATCAAAGTCGGTTTAATGGGTTGGTTTGGTTTGATGTTTAGCTAACTATGATAAAAATTCAATAATATTAAAAGAGTTTAGGGGAGTCGGGTCACTCATGCAAATACGTGAATGCTCATGTTAAACATAGGAATTCTTAATATTGTTTAACTGTTTAGGCTAAAGACACCCATCTCTCGATATTAGTGTCAACCATAGGTCGAGTCCTAGAGAACTTTCGTTATGACTAGAGTCGTCCTACTACACATGCTTAGTCTAATCCGATTCCGTGCCTCTCGACTTATAGAATGAATTAACAAATTTAATCAATGTAATTGGCCAAATAACAAAGATTAACAAAAGAATACAAGCATGTGATAGAAACAATTTATCAATATTAGTTCATCCTTATTTTAACATTTACAACTTACTAATTATGCATGACTTCCTTAATCCCTAAACAAATGAAACTACTCACTCATGTTAATAATTAAACTAATATTAAGCATGATGAATATGAAATTATAAAGGAAAACAACTTTTTAATAAAATGTACTACACTAAGTGAATGACAAACTAACAATTCTAATGTAGAAAACAATGAAACTATGATTAACTAATGCTACGATTTAACTAAATGATTCGTAAGGAAAATGACGGAAATGAATACTAACATAAAACTAGAATTAGGATTACCGCAATAGAGAAATATAACTCGGAAATGAAGAACGAATAACCCAAATGCTTGAATGGAAAGATTGAATTACAACTTTGAAATGTAACCAAATGTTTGACAAAGTGATAACTAAATGTTTAACTAATTATGAAACTAAGAAAAACTTGTGTGCTAAAGCTATGAAAGATATGTGAAATATGAGTAAAAGATATGATAAAAGATATCCCTAAGTGTCGAAGTCCCTATCCTTTATATAGGGAGAGGGGACTTGAAACGCTTAAGTCACAGAAGCCAAACCCGATCGGGGTTCCCAGACCCCGATCGGGGCCTCCTTAATCCGAGTATATTGTCTTAATTCCCCCATTTAATGCTTAAGGAATCCTAAGCTATGCCTTTAAACACCTTAATTCTCCGGTTAATTGCATAGTTTAGGGTTTCCTTGAGCATCTAAAGGACTATACTATGCTTGAGTTTGTGGACTCCTTGCTTTGGGCTTCATTTTTGGTTTTCTTTCATTTTCATTTCAATCCATTTGACAAATCTTCATGCTTGGCTTGTCCTTCTCCTTTCATGGTCCATTCTTGTTTTCATTAGCTTGTTGGACTTTGGTGCTTGCTAATTATGTTAGGAAAAAGCCTCTAAATACTTAGATTCCTACAAAACATAGCAAAAACGAGCAATGCACCTCGAACACGTAATTAACTCATAAAAATACTAAACAAAGTATAGTAATCATGTAAAATCGAGCTAAATTAGGGAGTAAAATCATATAAAAACTAGACATATCAAACTCCCCCAAGCTAAACCCTTGCTTGTCTTCAAGCAAGCAAATAAGACTAAGACAAAAGAGGAAAACAATGAAGTCCCCACAATTGCAATATCCAATTTTAAACTATCAAGCATAATGACTCAAATCCCGAAACAAGATAGGAATAAGGATAATGCAAAAACATGGATGAGATTTATATGGCGGTGTAGCATGAAAGACTTTAATTGAACTTTTTGGCTCTTGCATGATCTTTTGACTTATGGACTCTTACGATACTCTCAAACTCATTTTATTGTGAAAGGATTTTTGTAAGTAGCACTCACCTATTCTCGACTCATGAGAGTGTGCCTGCAATCTAATATGGTAAAAATTTCAAAACTACAAGCCAAAAACATTCAAATGCAAGCATGAAAAGGAAGCCATAGGTAAGAACAAGGGTAGTAATAGATGGGTAAGAAAAGGGAACAAATGATTTATGGTATGTGGAGCTAAGTCAAGCTAGCAACAACCATATGTAAGGATGCTCAATCCCAAAACTATCCCAAATTTTTTCAATACAATTCTTAAGAAAAACTCTCCAAAATATATGCATAAAACATGAGAGCTTCTTAAATCTTTTTTTCTCTTCTTTTTTTTTTCATACAAGATATGCTTCTTTTTCATTTCATGCTTTTTTTCTTTCTTTTTTTCTTTTCTTTTTCTTTCTTTCATTTCCATCATTTTTTTCATCATTTTTTTTTAATCTCAAAGCATTAAGACCAAGCTCACAATGATATTTCAAAATACAACAAATCCTACATGAGTATCCAAAAACAAATTAATCAAGGCTACTATAGCTAGCTCAACAAGGTAGGCAATTTTTATATGTAGCTAAGGTAGATTTTTGTGAATGGGTTCAAAAAGGCAAATTTATCATGTGAATGGCTCCAAAATGCTAACATATGAATGCATGCTTATAAAGAAATGAAATTAAAATCATGCTTGTGCGTATTTGATGTAGCACAAACCATAAGGAGACCTACACTCACCTAAGAGAGACCGAATATGGATGTATCGGTCTAAGGAGGCTCTACCTTACCAATTTGTGGCTTGCCAAAAGTCAAGATCAAGCTTATTAGGATCAATTTCCATCTTCCACCTACTATGTCAAGACATCCCCATGAATGCAATTATCCCGTCAAATAATAGAGAATCATTAGCTATTAAGCTAAAATTGGGATATACAAATGGGTACAACTATGTAAACCATGACCAAAGTAGGCAAGCAAAGCATATGAAGCACACAAATTTCAAAGTTTCATAAATTTTCTAACTAAATGCAACTACTAAATAAAATGCAAATGCAATCCCCCCCCCCGCAAGCTAAACACGACATTGTCCTCAATGTGCCAACATGTAAAAACACCCAAGCTAACCGTAAAAACGGTTCAAAGCACAAAACAGGGAAGACAAGAGGTTAATATTTAATGGGGAGTGGGAAAAATACAACTAAAGTGCAAAGCAAAAATAACTTACTAGACTAGCTAGCCTTCCCCAAGCTAGTATATATACAGGGGGATACCTTCATGCATCAATCAAGTAAAGGGCCAAAAGTTGAAACCCTTCCTACCCTTCTTCTTACCACGACCACCTCCCGAAGTATCACCACTACCACTACGCTCATCACTTTGAAGAGGAGTGACATATTCACCAATATTTTGCCCACTTCGAAGCCCCTCTCCATAGCTACTATAAGCACCACCATAACCGCCACCATATCCTCCACCACAGCCTCCTTGAAATGCTTCAACTCCATAATCCGAACCACAAAAATCCGGACCGACATCATGCTGAGTAGAAGTACCTGCATCATGGTTAGAAGGAGGGAATCCATCTGAGGGATAATGATAAAAAGATGGATGCGGGGCCTCGGGTCGAATCACCCCTTGCCTAGCAAAGTGATCGTAAATAGGATACAATGCAAGCCTTTGGTCATCACGAATAGCATTAATACTAAGACTAAGGTCAGACATCATATCCATCACACCAACGCTAGATGTGGAATGACGTGCTTGAGTCGGTGGAACTCGAGCACGACGGTCAACGGTAGTAGCTTGCTCACCTCTAAGTGGCAAATGGTAAGTGGGTCGAATAAAGAGGCAATTCTCACGTCGGGGTTTAGTATGGACCAAAGATTGAAGCTCTCCCGTCTCTCCTGGTAGTGTAATAGAGTCTTGATTACCAATCCTCCAAATCATATCCGGGTGGGAACTCCGAAACCAATTACAAGATAGGAAATAGTCATAATCTAGTCCATCCCCCATTTCCCGACTCTCCAAAGGAACCAAATCGGTGGTATCTTGGTTGAAATGGCAGACGCTATGGGCAATTCTAGTAACCAACCCACCCAAAACAATGGACCGATTTTTTGCATTACATTGTTTGGTTAAGTGGCTAGCAAATGTGTAAGGATACTCATTTCCCAATCGGCATCACCGTTTACATTAAGAAAGGCACCTAAAATTTCGATTTCGATACTCCTCACCGATTGAGGCTCATTCCTCGCAAAGAAAGTCCACCCCATAAATCGTTGCCAAATGCGAATTTTGGGGTAATGGATGTATTGGTGAGGGGTATGGTCCCAACCAGTGAATGGGTAGTGAGAAATGGATGCCCAAGTCAATTTGGGTAGGTAATCTTTGGGTGATTCGGTACACAAACCCTCACAAGGTAAAGAAAAAATCTTAGCAAAGTCCGACAAATCCATACGATAAGCATTATTAAACAATCGGAATGATACAAAATGGACAAACCCTTCACGTTTTGATTTATGAAACTCGAAAGAACTCAAAAACTCAAGTGTGAGTTCGGGAAAGGTTAGATAATCCATTTTGTAACAAGCTATCATACCAAGATTTTTAAATAAAACCTTAACATGTTTATCAATTCCGATTCTTTTCAAAGAAGCGTGACTGATAAACTTAGTTGCTTTCATACCTTTGGAGCGTAGGAGGACCCAATTATCCCATTGTGATAATCATCATCATGACATTCCGATACATCGGGCATTTCAACATCCTCCGCAGCTCGGGAAGATTCCGCATCACCTCTTCTTCTCTTTGGAGCACCTTGGGTAGGAGCTTTTCTAGGTGCCATTTTTCTGAAATTTTAAGACGAAATTTTAAGACGAAATTTCATCCTAAAGCTACTAAAATATATCCAAATAACAATAATAGAACAAACTAGTAAGCTAATTAATCCTACAAACATTAATAGAGCACAAGACAATCAATTTTTAGCATAATAAAGCACAAAATCAATTTCCCCCAATTTGAGTTAAGGTTTGATAAAGTTGATTAAATTGATTGAAATGGATGAAATTAGAGATAAATGAAGGCAAAACTTACTTGATGATGGTGAGGAGTGAATGATGCTTGCAAATCAATGAAGGAATTGATGTTCCTTTTTAGTTGGAGTGAGAAAATGAAGAAAATAGAGGAAGAAGGAGTAGCGTCAGGTTGGAAATAAGGAATAGCTGGGATTTCGTTTGGTAATACAACAGACGAAAAAACAGACGAGTAGAAAATGAAAACCCCGATCGGGGCCTGGGAACCCCGATCGGGGTTTTCCCTCTGTAAGTCTCCTGACTTTTTTCCGTGTTTTGTTTCCCCGAAGGGGTTTCCGTGCTTGGGAGTGCGTGAATTTCCCCATCGACTCTTCTTGTCTTCATTTTTTCACCTAAAAATCAAAAACAAACATTGTGAAGTCTAATAAAAAACGAGAAATTACGGAAAATAAGAAAATAAAGAAAATAAAGAAAATAAAATGAAAGCAAACAAAAGCTTGGGTTGCCTCCCAAGAAGCGCTGGTTTAACGTTCCGCACGACGTATGAAGGTCGAGTCGGTTCAAGTGTCCATGCGAACTCCCTCGATTACCCCAACGACCGCATTCTCATGGTTGACCTTCAAACTATGGCCATTGACTTTGAATTTTTCGCCATTAGTGGTCATCACTTCAACGGAACCAAACTTGTTGACATTTTTTACGGTATATTGGCCGGACCACCGCGATTGTAATTTTTCCGGAAAGAGCTTGAGTCGGGAATTAAAAAGCAACACCTTATCACCGATTTTAAACTCCTTCTATAAAATCCTCTTATCATGCCATCTCTTTGTTTTCTCTTTGTAAAGACGGGAGCTCTCATAAGCTTGTAAATGATACTCATCAAGTGCATTCAATTGTAACATCCGCTTTTTACCACTCAACTTGGAATCCATGTTGAGCTCCTTGATTGCCCAATAAGCTTTATGTTCCATCTCAACGGGGAGATGGAACGCCTTTCCATAGACCAACCTATATGGTGAAGTACCAATAGGTGTCTTATATGCGGTACGGTAGGCCCACAAGGTATCATCAAGCTTCATGCTCCAATCCTTTCGTGAGCTGGCAACAACTTTCTCGAGTATGGACTTGTGCTCACGGTTAGAAACCTCCACTTGGCCATTAGTTTGTGGATGATAAGCCAAGCCTCTTCTATGATAGACCCCATATTTCTCCAATAAGGTATCAAGTTGTTTCTCACCAAAGCGAGTACCACGGTCACTAATAACCGCTCTTAGGACCCCAAACCTCGGAAATATGATCTTCTTGAATAAGTTAACCACGACACGAGCATCGTTTGTTGGAGTAGCTATTGCCTCGAACCATTTAGAGACATAATCAACGGCAACAAAAATATACTGATTCCTTTTGAGGAAGGAAACGGTCCTTGATAATCAATCCCCCAAACATCGAAAACCTCCACTTCCAAGATACCATTTAAAGGCATCTCATGCCTCCTCGATATAGAACCCGTTCTTTGGCAAGCATCGCAAGCCGTAACGAAAGCTTTGACATCTTGGAACATAGTTGGCCAGTAGAAACCGGATTGCAACACCTTTGCAATGGTCTTGGATGGTCCATGGTGACCACCATAAGGAGAAGAATGGCATCCTTCTAGCACCCCTTTCACATCCCAATGTGGGATACACCTCCGAAATAGCCCATTAGAGCAATGTTTGAATAGATATGGATCATCCTATAGGAAGAACTTTGCATCGTGTAGGAACTTCTTCCTTTGTTGATATGAAAGGCTAGGTGGCAATTCCTTTCCAACTAGAAAGTTGGCTATGTCGGCATACCAAGAAGTATTGGCTTCCAACATCATTAGAGAATCCTCGGCGAAGGAATCATCAATAGGTATATCAATACCTCCATCATCAAACCTCAAGCGGGATAAGTGATCGGCAAAAACATTTTCGGCCCCCTTCTTGTCTTTAATCTCAAGATCAAATTCTTGCAAGAGCAAGATCCATCGTATCAACCTTGGCTTAGCTTCTTGTTTGGCTAAGAGGTGCTTTAGAGCGGCATGATCGGTATGAACAATGACTTTGGAACCAATCAAGTAAGAGCGAAATTTGTCTAAGGCATAGACAATGACAAGTAGCTCCTTCTCCGTGGTGGCATAGTTGATTTGAGCCGCATCCAAGGTTTTGCTAGCATAGTAGATAGCATGGAGAACCTTGTCCTTCCTTTGTCCTAGCACGACACCTACCGCATAGTCACTAGCATCACACATGAGCTCAAATGGTAAGTTCCAATCCGGTGATTGGATGATAGGTGCAGAAATCAAAGCCTTCTTTATCCTAGTAAAAGACTCAAGACAATCATTAGTAAACACAAAGGGAGCATCTTTTAAAAGAAGCTCCGTAAGGGGTTTGGCAATCTTAGAAAAATCTTTAATAAAATGGCGGTAGAAACCCGCATGGCCTACAAAACTCCTTACTCCCTTGACATTTACCGGTGGGGGTAGTTGCTCAACAACTTGGACCTTAGCACGATCCACTTCAATTCCTCTTTCCGAGACAATATGACCAAGTACCACCCCTTCATTCACCATGAAGTGGCACTTTTCCCAATTCAATACCAAGTCAACCTCTTCACAACGCATCAACACTTTAGACAGGTTAGCCAAAAAAGCATCAAATGAAGAACCATAAACACTAAAATCATCCATAAACACTTCCATGATAAACTCGATAAAGTCGGAGAAAATGCTTATCATGCAAGAAAGTGGCGGGGGCATTACAAAGATCGAAAGGCATTCTACGGTAAGCAAAGGTACCATAGGGACAAGTAAACGTGGTCTTCTCTTGGTCATTCGGGTGAATGGGTATTTGAAAGAACCCGGAATATCCTTCAAGATAGAAAAAATACATTTGGGATTTGGGTGAATGGGTAGTGTCCTCCAAGAAAAAAGAACTATAGGGTCTTCCCAAAATGATTGGGATTTGGGCATCTTCGACCATGTCAAGAACAATAAAATCAACCGGAATGAAGAATTTATCAACTTTGACGGGAACATCTTCCAAAACTCCCAAAGGGCGTTTTATAGAACGATCCGCCATTTGCAAAGTGACACTAGTACATTTCAAGACTCTCATATGAAGCTTAGCACAAATAAAGTAAGGATTGACACTTACACTAGCACCTAAATCACATAAAGCTTTATCAATTTGATAGGTACCAATTGTGCATGGAATGGAAAAACTACCGGAATCAATTAACTTAGGAGGGGACTTGTTTTGCAAAAGAGCACTACACTCGGCGGTGAAGGCTATATTTTCAACTTCGTCAAAAGTCCTCTTCTTAGTTAAAATGTCTTTCATGAACTTAGTGTAAGACAGAATTTGAGTGATTAATTCGGTAAAAGGAACAGTTACCTGGAGGTTCTTACAACTTCCATGAATTTACCGAATTGAGTGTTCTTGTGATGCTTTGCCAATCTATGACGGAAAGGCACTTTGACTTTTTCCGGCTCCTTTGTCTCAATAACCTTCTTGGGAGGAGCATCCTCCACATCTTTGACTTGTTCAACCACAATAGGATCATCCACCTTCTCGGGCAAAACCTCATCCTTCTTACCGCTAGATGAAACCTCCAACTCAACAAGCACCTCCTCATCGTCTTTGGGCATGGGTGGCTAATCATACTTTGTACTACTTCTCAAGGTGATTGTATTGAAAGTATCATGTGGTTTCTCACCTTGAGGTGGTAATTGACCAGGTCTCCTTTGAGAGCTAAAAGTGGCTAGTTGAGCCATTTGTTGCTCTAACATTTTGATTGCAGAACCATGGCTTTGATCATTTTTTTGAAATTGAGCTAACATGTCTGATTGAGTCTTAGACAATTGTAATACTAAGAACTTGAGTTCTTGATAGTGTTGTAGGACATTTTGTGGTGGTGGAACTTGGGTTGGTTGGGAGTTTTGGATAAGTGGTCTTTGTTGGTAGTTTTGATTTTGATAACCTGGTGGATAATTGAATCTTTCTTGTGGGACATAGGCATTTTGTTGAGCTTGAGGCACAAAATTTTGTTTGGGTTGAGGATTGAGCACATTGTTGCTTTTGTAGGACAAGTTGGGGTGGAATTTTGTGTTCGGGTTGTAAGTATTGGAAAAGGTACCCGGTGGATAAGAACTTTGTTTAAAATTTTGAAAAGCACATACCTCTTCCATAATAGCTTGGCATACATTGGAGTAATGACCCGCACCTCCACAACTTTCGCAAACAACAATTTGACTAGTAGAAGTCACGACATTGAGTTGATGAACCGCTTGTTGAGCCTCCAACTTTTCTTGGAGCAAAAGGATTTGATTCTTTAAGATGCTAGTGTCGGCAACTCCCTCTCCTCCTATTATGGGTGCACTCCGGGAATTAACATATTGGGCATCGTGGATCGCCATATATTCAAGGGTGGCATGAGCAATATCCGTGTCAATTTCTTGAAAACGCCCATTGTTGGCGGAATCAAGAATTATTCGGGATTTGGCACAACACCCATTGTAGAATGTTATGGCAAGGAACCAAGCATCTAACCCATGGTGTGGGCATTGCCTTTGGAGGTCCTTGTACCTCTCCCAAGCTTCATATAAGCTCTCAAGAGCTTGTTGACGGAATTCCGTGATTTGGCTCCTCAAAGTTTGAGTTTTCTCGGGTGGAAAAAAACTTTTGATAGAAAGCAAGAGCCAATGTCTCCCAATTTGTCACTCACATGGTGGCACGATCAAGGCTATTGATCCAAAGCTTGGCCTTCCCCTTCAAAGAAAAAGGGAAAAGTATTTCCCTAATTTGGGCTTGAGTGACACCCGTTTGGCGAATCATGGAGCAATAGTCACAAAAGTTTTGCACATGCAAATTGGGATCCTCCAAAGGACTTCCCCCAAATTGCTTCCTCTCCACAAGGGTAATGAAAGCTGGTTTGATATCGAATTCCGGGGCGGTAATTTGAGTGGTGGTGATACCGGCCGGAAGTATAGCCGCGGTGGGCTTGGAATGATCGGAAAGTTTCACCATTCTCCTAGGTGGTGAGGGTAATGGTGATGATGATGAACTAAAAACCTCCTCTTGTTCAAGATTCTCCATATCGTCTAAGTAAGAATTTCTGGCACTTTCAACTTGCACGGGAGAAGAGGCATCTTTTACTTCTTTCCAAAAGCGTCGTCTTCTACGAAAAATTTTCTCAGGCTCGGAATCCGGTGAAAGTAATTCTTCCTTACGAGAAGACCTAGGTATAAGGCAACAATCTTCAAGGAAATTGTAAGTACGGTCTCAAGGAACTAGTGTTCCTAAAGACAAGAGAAAAAATGATAGAAGTCTACAAATCAAAAACGAAATAAAACCATGTCCCCGGCAACGGCGCTAAAATTTGATAGGATATATCGCACACCTATGCAAAGATAAATTTCTCTAGACACAAATAAATGTAGTACGAGGGGTTGAACACAAGGAGACGGGAATTTCGTTATGAAATGCTATGAATGGACTACTATCAAAGTCGGTTTAATGGCTTGGTTTGGTTTGATGTTTAGCTAACTATGATGTAAATTCAATAATATTAAAAGAGTCTAGTGGAGTCGGGTCACTCATGCAAATACGTGAATGCTCATGTTAAACATAGGAATTCTTAATATTGTTTAATTGGTTAGGCTAAAGACACCCATCTCTCGATATTAGTGTCAACCTTAGGTCGAGTCCTAGAGAACTTTCGTTATGACTAGAGTCGTCCTACTACACATGCTTAGTCTAATCCGATTCCGTGCCTCTCGACTTATAGAATGAATAAACAAATTTAATCAATGCAATTGGCCAAATAACAAAGATTAACAAAACAATACAAGCATGTGATAGAAACAATTTATCAATATTAGTTCATCCTTATTTTAACATTTACAACTTACTAATTATGCATGGCTTCCTTAATCTCTAAACAAATGAAACTACTCACTCATGTTAATAATTAAACTAATATTAAGCATGATGAATATGAAATTATAAAGGAAAACAACTTTTTTAATAAAATGTACTACACTAAGTGAATGACAAACTAACAATTCTAATGTAGAAAACAATGAAACTATGATTAACTAATGCTACGATTTAACTAAATGATTCGTAAGGTAAATGACGGAAATGAATACTAACATAAAACTAGAATTAGGATTACCGCAATAGAGAAATATAACTCGGAAATGAAGAACGAATAACCCAAATGCTTGAATGGAAATATTGAATTACAACTTCGAAATGTAACCAAATGTTTGACAAAGTGATAACTAAATGTTTAACTAATTATGAAGCTAAGAAAAACTTGTGTGCTAAAGCTATGAAAGATATGTGAAATATGAGTAAAAGATATGATAAAAGATATCCCTAAGTGTCGAAGTCCCTCTCCTTTATATAGGGAGAGGGGACTTGAAACGCTTAAGTCACAGAAGCCAAACCCGATCGGGGTTCCCAGACCCCGATCGGGGCCTCCTTAATCCGAGTATATTGTCTTAATTCCCCCATTTAATGCTTAAGGAATCCTAAGCTATGCCTTTAAACATTAATTCTCCGGTTAATTGCATAGTTTAGGGTTTCCTTGAGCATATAAAGGAGTATCATATGCTTGAGTTTGTGGACTCCTTGCTTTGGGCTTCATTTTTGGTTTTCTTTCATTTTCATTTCAATCCATTTGACAAATCTTCATGCTTGGCTTGTTCTTCTCCTTTCATGGTCCATTCTTGTTTCCATTAGCTTGTTGGACTTTGGTGCTTGCTAATTATGTTAGGAAAAAGCCTCTAAATACTTAGATTCCTACAAAACATAGCAAAAACGAGCAATGCACCTCGAACACGTAATTAGCTCATAAAAATACTAAACAAAGTATAGTAATCATGTAAAATCGAGCTAAATTAGGGAGTAAAATCATATAAAAACTAGACATATCACTAGGCATCCAGCGCCGACCCCAACCCCAACCCCAACTCTGACACGCCACCGCCGTGGCCACCTGACACGCGACGATATTTCATGTATCTAGGCCGTTAGTTTAACCACATGTATCTAGGTCGGTATTTCATGTATCCACTACCGCCACATCCCCCACTGACCACCACTACAACCACCAGCCCACCACACATCTAACCACCGCCGGCCATCCCGACCACGCAATAACCACCACCCTGACCTCCTCTGACCATCGGAGGTTCACCTTACTGAGCCCATTACTTCCGTCACCGACGTATACCAGAACTACAAATCAAAACCATCACCCTTGCGTCCTTATTCTGCCACTGCTTGCGTCACCTCTGCGAGCCTACCACCACCTTCTTACAACCACCATTATGACAGCCATTTTAACATCACCATCACCACCACACAACTACAACCAGCCCAACACCACGACCAAAATCTGACACAACTACCTTGACAACCACAATCAAAAGTTGAACCTACAAAACCACCACGCCAACGCCATTCTCTCTCCACCACATCCATTTCTGCCTTAGCACCACCGAGACAAGTTGACGGGCCTCCACACCCATCGTAGATCTCATTTTTTTTCAAAAATAAAATTTTAAATCATAGATCAATGGAAAATGAAGAAGAACTTTTTTAAAAAAAATTACAACACCAACGGCATTCTCAGATAAAGCAAGGCGGAGGAAGGGTCAAGCAGTAGGGAGAACGACAATGGCTAGAGAGATATGCGGTGCACAAGGGTGCGTGTTCGCCGGAATCTAGGATAGCCGACAAAGGTGTTCCGGCTTTGTCGGTGTGGAAGAGGTAAAGCAAGGGTATCGGCGACGAAGTTGCGTGGGGTGGTCGGCATCGGAAGGTGGTCGGCATCGAAAGGTGGTGTTTGGGGGAGGTGGAGGGAAGGTATATGATGGGTAGTATGAAAGAGAATGGGGCTTTTGTGTTACGATAGTGGCTATTGAGTTTTTACTAATGTTCTTTTGATTACTTTGATCCAATGGTCTGTGTTTAGTTCGTAAGTTCGTACCGTACTCTAGGTTCGCACAAGATCCTGATTATTTATATATATATATATATATATATATATATATATATATATATATATATATATATATATATATATATATATAGATTTAGGATCTGGTGGAAACGACCACTCGGTGCAAAAAGTGGAAACGAACTACCAATATAAACAAATTACGTGTAACTGTGATAATATATAAAACAAACCTTACACCTTTTTACAACTTCCCATGTGATTATCGTCATCAAACTAAGACCTCCCCCAATTTCAATCTAACATAATTAAATAATATTAATATCCTGTATAATTGATCACATCTTAGCAAATTTATGCAAATTGACAAAAATAACTAAATGCAGCTGTAATCAAAAGAACTGAAATGAAGAATAAACCACAAAAGAGAAGGATGTTGACGATCGAAGGCCAAAAACACAGCAACATCATTGAAGAAAGCGTCATTCAACTGAGCCAACGCGGCGAACTCGCCTGAGTTAGCGTCGTTTCAGCGCTCGAACACGACAAATGCGGCAGATACGCGAAGGACGAAGTGAGATTATTCCGGCCAAGGGAGAGAGACGAGTAAGGCGACGCGCGGGGCGTGAGAGTTGTGTGTGTGTGGAGGTTGGAGTGGAAAACGGTTGCTCCCGCCTCCTCCTTCGTTGATCAGTGTGACAACGACTACCTTTGTTGGCTCCGATTGGGTGGTCGACAACAACTATTCTACAATTACTTTTTATGCATCTAGACTAATCTTTGATGTACCTAACCACTATTTTAATTTATAGAACATAGATACACAAAACTAATTATGAGGTACATCAGAATTGGGTTGAGATACATCATAAATAAACCAGGAAAATTGATTTCGATTGGTTGTCGACGACGACTTAGGAGTGGTGATAGTCATAAGTTTATTGCTGTTTGAGAAGGTGGTAGTGGTAGTGGTAGTGGTGCGCGATTTATGGTGAGTGAGTCGATAATAACATTACTGTAAGTATGTCAAGTACGACCCTACTGTGAGTGAGTCAATTCCGACTCCCTGACGTCGATGGTGGAGGTTGGCGGTTATGTGTTGCGACCGTGGGGTCTGGTGGTGACAGGGTGTGAATGTGGGGTGGTGGAGAGAGATGATTTAGCTTGGTTGGTGGTGTATTTTGATCGTGGAAAATGAGGAGGCATGAGGGGTTGCGGCGACGTCTTGTAACACCCGGAAATGTACCCTATTTTTCTAGTGAAAATATTTTACGGATACTTTTCAGCAAATTTAAGTTTTAATATAGAATTTTATGTTCCGAGTCGAATTTAGAATTTCCGAGTTCGTATTTGGAATTTCCGCGAGATTCCATGAGAATCCCGGTTTAAGTCGTCTTTGACTTTTCTTGACTTTTAAGTCGTCTTTGACTTTTCTAGACTTTTGAGCCGTCTTTGACTTTCGTTGACTTTTTCCTTCATATACTCCCTCAAACCCTAACTCCTTCTTTCATTTTCCACTTACTCTTTCTTCCTCATCAAACCACCAAAACCTAAACCCCTTTCTTGATCGATCTTAGAATCATCGCTACTCCTTCGTTACTCGCTCAAATTCACTTAAGTTC